>DVPR01000633.1:0-13050 GCA_018239345.1 Oxynetra stangelandi
GGACAAATATTTCTGTGATGAGCAGAAGTATTTGTTCTGTGTCTGAATGTAAAAAAAATATCTATTGAAGTATATATTTTTAAGTATATAAGTAGTTTATCAGCCGTCTGGTTACCAAAACACAGGAACTTAAGCACCTACTTTGGAATCAGATGGCCGTGTGTGGAGATGTCCCAAGATATGATTATTAACATTTTATTACACGTGTATAAACTCAATCAAAATTCACCAACCAATATAACTTTAAAACAAGGTTACTTACAAAGTGGCATTACAATATTACGCATATAATATTACGCAATAAAAAAATATTTACAAAAATTATAACAATCGGATTATGATAAAACGAAATACCTAATGATATAATGATACAAACAGATAGTAACGGTTGTGTGACGATTATGTGTATGATACTCACTCTAACACTGCCCAGGACCAAGCCGGCACCGATAGTGCCACAGCCGGCGATGAAGAATGGCACTGCCACTTGCATCAGCGTATTCCACCATCTCTCCTCTTTTTTCTAGATAAGAGAGAGAGATAAATGGTAATGAGTTATTTGTAATTCATGAGTTATGAGTAACCAGACGGCTGATAAACAACATTTATATGTATATATGTAGTTGTCTGGTTACCATAACACAGACACAATTTAAGTGCCTACTTTGGGATCAGATGGCCGTGTGTGGAATTGTCCCAAGATATTATTATTATTATAATAAAGTATGAGTTATTTATAACTGTACAGTAATAACGAACATGATATACAGACAAAAAAGGTTTATACGTTTATATTCTTTCAATTTGGACCAACGATAAGCAAGAGCAGTACGGTTTTAATTGAAACATACGCAGTCATACAAGACAATTTATAATCATCATGGATGCATACTAAAGGATGCTCGAAACTGACAGACACAAGAGTTGTACATATATTTTTTTATGTGAAAAGAGTAGCAAATTGGAATCAAGCAGTCACAAGAGGCCGCTGCCGCCCATAGACATGTGCAACTGGCCGAACAGGATTGTAAGAAACCGTTAGTTCTACTCTGGGCCGGTCTCAAAGGTTTTGTTACTCTTGAGGATTAAGATTGACGCCCCTAGTATACATTTAGACCATTCAAATTCAGTCACTGCAATCTTTCTGAATGATCTGGCATACAGATATATTAAGCATATAAATCACTTCTTAGCTACGCCAAAAGAAGGAAGTAAAATACAATGGAAACTCAAAGTTAAGCCTATAGAGAATAACGATAAACGATATAATATCACTGTAACGGTGAAGTAAATATCTGCAAATATCGAAGTGCCCATTAAAGTAGTCCAAACGAACAATACAATAATGACAAATAATTAACCAGCATTACGGTGCAAAAAAGTGACGTCTGTATATGAAGCACAATGAAATTTTGCGTCAATGGAGGTCAATTGGACGGTTTATGAGTTAATAATAAACACGAATGTGTTTTTATGTTTAATTAACGTAAGTAAATTTCTATTTATAGTTGTCGAGACAGTGTTTTCTCAATAGCATTGTTCGCAATCGTTGGCGGTTATCCATCCAGTTGTATGTGGGTTCCTCCAGTAATCCTCAATTCCTCCTAATAAGAACATTGGTTCCTTCCCTCCATTTTGTGGTCCAAAACAAATAATGCGACTTAAGGAAACGACAGTAAATTTGTTTATCTATAAAAAACAGAATCTCAATATTACCAATTATGACATTAATGAAAAACTCATTTCATTTCACCTTGAAATCCACGCGACTAAACCTAAAGGTTTGCATGTCGTGATCGTTGGAAATATACAAACGATCTATGCAAAACAAAACTAAGTAATATTAAGTTTGTGTTGTTCAGTCAATTGTATGACTTCCCGAGAAATGAAACTATGCTATTTAAAAAAAAAACCAGAATGACTGTATCAACACAAAACAGAATTGCTGATTATCTATGAAGCTTGAGTAGTCAATGAGCAATTTTGCTAACAGTACCTTGTGCATAGAACTCACGCAGTTGTTCAAATTATTTATAATGGCATTAAATTCTATTAAAATAATATATTTCTCCCACTTGAGTTCTTGTTTGTAATTCTCAACTGTAACTTCTTTGTGCAATGGCATATACGAAGTCATGTTACTTTCAAATTCTTATTAAATATTAACATCTTAAGCTTCATTAATCATCCTTTTTGTCCTTTTAAAAAAAACATTTTTCCTCAAGTTTCATGTTCCTAAAAAGGATTTATAATTTTACTTTATAAATATAAATATGCGAGTAAAAAACAAAATGTAATTTTAAGTTTAAAGAGTATTCGTTCCATCTTCAGTGCATTTGTTCAATACCACTATGTACAAAAGTATTTATTAAAAAATCCTTTTATTTCATCGATCGATCATTTCTTTAATACATTTTATCGATTAATATAATTATTCCATCAAATCACTTCAAAAATGTTTCATTGATAAGCTATAACTCCATTATCTGCAATAGATACATAATTAAATGATATAAATTTGATTTCAATTCTTGTTTATCGGTATTTGTATGAAACTCAAGTGACCTCGTTGACAGTACTGACGTAAGTTTTTCTTTTTCTAAACGACATTACTCCAATGAAGGAAACATTATCTTATTAATTAGCTTCAATTTAAATTAGCACAAATTCTTTTTCTCCATAATTATCCACCACAATTTCCCATCATGACGCAACGTTGATTGGCAAAGAATGGGTTGCAGGCAGTAAGTCCGGCTATTGTAAAAGTGCGCAATAAGAAGCAAACAAATAAATCAGTTAAAACATAATTATTATCAATAGCGATACACTTTTTATTATATTTCATTCGGCTTACGTCACAATTAAACTATGGCTTTCTAGCGCTCTAAGCTTCTTAAGATCAACGTTAGCTATTCTTCTGATGTATTTTCTTCTCCAAAGATTAGTCTGTGATTTGTACCATCTAAGATGTTTCCCAACATGTGCCTTTTATATGCACGTTCATACTCGACTTTATAAGTAAATCTTTGTTCTACATTGTTCATACATTTAATTTGCTCGTCAATTAGGGTGACCTGAGGTTTTCTCGTGTAAAGTGACACATTAAAATTAATTATCCAGATTACATAAGTATTAGTAGTAGTAGTATTTATATGTATATATTTACGTAGAAGAAGTCATCAGCAGCGAATTATGAACTGCGACACATTTACGACAGCGTTTTAAGTATTGTCAAAAAAAAATTAGCATATTATTAGAACAGTAAGACAGCGGTAATAATTAAACAAATTCGTTTTCAGATTCTGGAATTATTCAGTCCATACTTTAGATCACTGCTTGAACCTGTTATTTCACATTATTATGTGCTATCATGCGCTTCCGTCTAAACTTGCTAAACAGTTTTCTGCGAGACGTGTTAAAAGTCTACCACTACCGTGTAATGTAATGACCAGTAAACCACTGTTTACTGATCCGCAGTGGCTACTCCAGACTATTAACATGATCGGATAGCTAACATGTAACTTGCAAAATGCTATTGCAAATAAAATCAATAAATAACCGTCACGCCAGGGCCCTAGTGACGTAGGCAGAGTGCACCGAGTGCCAAACATTTCTGTCCTTACAAACCTGACATGCTTCGTCTACATTCATCAGTCTCTTCATTCATACACGCCGGTTTCAGAGGCTCTTGACTCCCCCATCAGCCAATACCTGACCTATTTGGTCGAGATAGGTGAGTCTCGGCCTCCCTCGAACCCTATGTCCATCAACACTCGCATTGTATATCTGTTTTGTTATTCTTTCATCATCCATTTCAATTTTATTATACTTACTAAGATGTATTTAAGCCGTATATTATTAACTTACTCCGGACAGGGGCTGTTTTTCCGCGTCTGCATCTGTGATCTTCTCGTCCAATTGATCAGGGCTCTTCAGGTCTCCGTTGGAGTTTACCGATGCCATGTTGAATGCCGTATCGGGGCATCCAATTTCATCTGGAAAAAATATTAAGAGCTCAACGTTTAAATTGTATTTAAAGAGATGTTACTGAACGTTATGAGCTCAAGATAAACTCCTTTTTATGGATGGATTGGATTGGAAGATGGATTTACTTCCGTGGATGAGAAAAGAACAGATAAATGAATGAATGATATATAGAAATGATAAAGAAGTTTTATAAATTTATAATAATAACAAAATAAAAATACATTCACCAGATATTATTATTTATATACTACATTAAAGGTTTTCCAAAAAGTTAATAATATTGCAATTTTATTAATATCACATCAGCGGTGTTAACCCGAGACATACAAAACAAACAAACAAACGTATTTCCCAATACAGTGCCGGCGGCAGTAAAGATTTAATGATCAATTAACATTCGCGCTATTGTACGGTCCTTTCTGACACTTCAGTGATTTACGACTCGCCGTTATGATTTATGAGAGTAAAAGATCGTTACTGGTGACCATTAAACTGTAAACAAGATGATAAAATTATCACTTCTCCTTTCTCGTGCTACAAGTGTATTCTATATACAAGTATGTTGTTAACCATTTTATCGTGTCACTATTGCACCGGTCCCCTTTCATACTGAAAAGCATATAGGCCATAGTCCACCACGCTGTCCACGTACGAGGTGGCTGATGGTTCCTTCATATTCATATTTAATCATTAATACTTAATTTTGCATGAAAAGGAGAATTCTAAACCACTCAGATATCACTGCTTTCGAATAGTCAATGAAGAGCAATCTACAAATAGACTGACATTGCAATTTGCTTAGTGCTTCTGTTAGATCCGAATATAAATTTAACACCGTTACGTCATAAATACAAAGATAACGACCAACACGTGACTGTAAGCTCACGTGTAAATAATATGTTCCAAATAAATAACAAATATTGATTGGAATGTTTATATTGTTGTACTATTGAACACAATACGGTTGGAATATTAATATGTGGAACTGTCCGATGACGTCATCGCAATAACCGCGGGAAGTGGAACAACGCGAAAAATACAATGAATATTGTATTTGGAATATCCGATATTGTTCTCGTTTTGAATATTAACATCGTTTGCTCTATTGACAATACATAACGATGTTTAATTTAAAAATATTGATGTTTAACGTGGAACGGAATGGAGTAAAAGAAAGGGTGACCTTGTCGCCTTGACGCAGTTGCAGATATGAAACGGTCTGTAAAATTGAACAAGGCCACCTGCAGGCCGATTTCGGTTGGGCAACTGTGGGCAAGTTATCATGTCGGTGCTAATTAGGATCGTACGATAATATACGTTAAATCTTGTCGACGATCTCCAAAACATGTTACCAACTTAATAATATCGGAATCTTCCGCACATGTATCCTAGATAATATTATTGGGATCTCACAGCACAGGTCACTCACCTATCGGGATCTCACTGTGATCTACCAAAAGGTTCTTATCGGGATCTACGATTGAGATCTTATCAGGATCTACTGTCGAGATCTTATCGAGATCTACGATTGAGATCTTATCAGGATCTACTGTCGAGATCTTATCGGGATCCACTATCGGAATACTATCTGCATGTCACCTGAACTTGTCTGCTAACAAATACTATCATCAATTCGCAATTCGGAAGCGGTTTCAGAGTATAAGGACATTAACTATTTTTAAACAAAGAAAACCGATCCTGATGTTGGAAGAAGTAGTAAAGAAGGAGACAAAATATCCTCACGTGGGCATATATATAACAAATAAATAAATAACCATCACGCCAGGTCCCCAGCGGGGTAGGCAGAGAGCTCGGAGTGCCAAACATCTCTGGCCTTGCAAACCTGACGTGCTTCGTCTACATTCATCAGTCTCTTCATACACACACGCCGGTTTCGGAGGCTCCTGACTCCCCCATCCTCTAGAGCCCGACCTATTTGGTCGAGATAGGAGAGCCTTGGCCTCCCTCGACATATATATAACAAATATAACAAACTGTAGAAATAAAGTGATATTATAAGAGGGGCAGCGTATGAGGTGCACAGATATTTGAATCAGGTTAGACATGTGTATTTATACACGTCAACAATAATCGATATCGTATATATGAAATGGGTATAATGGGTCACCTATTAAAAATACCTACCTGTGCAGACGATTATGAACTCTACTGCTTATAAATTCTTAAGTATGATAAGAATATAGCCCGTAATCACTTCTTCTGCTATAACAAGATGATTATCTGCAAAGAAGTCCCCAAAAGTGTCTTTGACGTATAATAGCTGTTGAAAACCAAAGTCGACGCGAAAAAAAACTTTTGAGTAAAATTTTATAACTAATCCGTGGTAAAAAAAAACTCAAAATAAATAAATAAAATAAATAACCGTCACGCCAGGTCCCTAGCGGGGTAGGCAGAGAGCACGGAGTGCGAAAAAACTCAAAATAGGTTATATTTTAGAATTCGAGAAGATCGACGTGTGAGCAATTATACAAAATGTCAACGCGGATTATATGTCGAAGTATAAGACATTTTTTCTGACAACAACAAGACATAATGACAACTAAAACATTATGACATAAATACAGTTCACAGTCAAAACTACAAATAATAATTGTTCATATGACAACGGAGGTCTATGTGGATACAACTTTTTGGTGTAATAAAGCACTATTATTATAATTCCGAGTGGGATATTCACATTAATACCACCACGAATCACCTTACTTATCGCTAATATTAGAAAGAAAAGTGGGAAGCATCTTCGCAGTCAATATCAGGTACTCACTAAGGTGTGTAGTGGTTTTAAAACTTGCGAAAGCTACTTTGGCCCTAAACCCCCTCCCCGCAGCCCTGCCCTGGCGCGCTCACCACTGGAATAGGGCGAGAAGCGTGTCCGATAATAGGAGATGATTGTAGAGAAACGGTTACATGATCAATAATAGTATACGCCGAGCTTGGTGAATGGAGTTTGTGAGATCACTATCGCCGAGATTTACAGTGTCGTGTTTATCCAACTCTATGTAACCGTGATAAACAAAGGTCGGAAGGTCCCAAGTGGGCACCGATGTGGAACTACCATTAACTGTAACTGCATCTGACGTAATTGGAAAATTGTGAATGATTTGTATTGCAACTGTTTGACGTATATCACAAGAGTAGTTACAATAAGAGGGTGTTTTTTTAAGTAAACTACATATTTAAAATGAAATAATACATAGATAGATAATGATGTGGCTACGGTTTTAGCTTTATCTCGGGCAAACGAGTTCTGCGGCTGGTTGATGTTTTATTTTAATTTTACATTATGGGTACATCTTCAACAACAACCTGTGCATATGTATATTTTTTATTTATTTATTTATTGTTTAAACTTCACATTGCGTTCTTACTATACTAATGTAAGATTAAGAAAACCACTGAGGTTTGTATCTAATGCTACTGACAGAGCATATAACTTATTGATAAAGCAAGTTTTTATTTTGTATTTAATATTTTTGGTATTTACATCTTTACTTAGAACAGTAGGTACTCGTTAACTCATTAATATGTGACTATTAATATGTTTACTTATTATGCAGTGCAGTGACGTGTTCACACATTCCCAAGTCTGCTGCGGTGGCCGCAACTAACAGCAGAACACTAACGGTTGATATTATTTCCTTTATTTTGTCCATATAATTAACAAAAATATGATAATTATATGGCATATTTAAGCCACGCATGCTGTTTGGGTAACCCATAAAATTAATTCGATTAATTTTTATTTTGTTTTTAATTAATTTATTCAACAAAATCCACAGCTCTTCAATCGAAAACACATTATACTAATATTAACCAATTACAGACAATTATAGATTTACATTTTACATAATTCATCGGCATATATATTTCTTTATCTATTAAAATCATTCGTTGCATCCAACATAAGTCGACCGCCGAAATGTTTCCAATTGTTACTGGAGCCGCAGTAAATTGTAATGAATTCCATTAAAATTTCGTAACGTCTCAACTCAACTTCAATATTCACTCATAATAGCTAGTCACGCAACCTTGGCGCTTATGACACAGTTGCACTGAGCAACACGCTTCGGCATTTGTTGTCTGTGTTCATATATAAAAAACAACAAGCTTGACTATTCGTTTCGAAATGCTTTTAATATTATTCACCGAACAATAATAATATCTTGAGACAATTCCACACGCGGCCATCTGATCCCAAAGTAGGCACTTAAACTGTGCTTGTGTTATGGTAACCAGACGGCTGATAAACCACATACATACATATAAATATATATGTATAGATATTTTTTTGTTATTTTACACCCTGATACAAGAGAAATATGTGTGCTCATCGCACAAGTATTTGTCTCGGGTCGGAATCGAATCCACTATAACCGGCGCAACAGTCAGTTTAAGTAACTCCTACGCCAATAGGCCAGTTGATAACATCAGAACATCTTTCACTATTTTTTCTTACCGCTCAAATATGACCAGCTCATAGTCAATGAACGAGTATAGCCACATTTATCAAAGGACATCATAAAAATAAATCAAATAATGAAGATGACGTCTCAAAGCCATTTTGGGCTACAGCGATGCTTCAGACTCCTTTTAATTTCGGGGGCTTAGACGTTTTGCTCCCTCTGGTGTACTCGCCGGTGGCTGATACAGTGCGTATGGATTTTGGTCTTAAAATTACGACAGCATAGTTTAAAAGTTAGCACACCAAATGATTACCAATGAATAAATGATTATTCAAATTCTTAATAATAATATAATAAAAGACTCGGCAACGATGATCTTGACCCTTCTCATTTTGAAAGGGTACTCGTGTCCGATAGCGGAACGATAAAAGGGTCGATGATATAGTCAAAGTCGTACCCAATTAAGGGTTGACAACATAAAAAGCATGACTGATTACTCTAATTGATTATAGAGATGAAGGAAGGAAAGGACAGTTAGAAGACAATGAACAATTAAGAACGGAAGCACTCTAGTATGTAATGTGACATAAATCGAATAATACTCGAAATTTTCTACCTTTAAGTAATACAAAACGGACTTCACTCTCATCAAAAGTTTATCGAAAAATATAAAAAAACGGTCAAACATAAGATATATAGGCTAGTTCTTACATTTTTTGTTGTTAACGAAGGGATCCTTAAAAAACATGGTCATAGATTTTGATCACGAATCTAATAAACCTGGGTGAAGGTTGGAATCTAAATGTTATGTTATGATTAACAGAGGATTCGGAGTACATTATTGATATTATTATTACAGAATGCGATATCAAGATCATGAAAATACGATTTGAAGGAATATCAAACAACCAATGTACTCCCATAGTTATGAAGTGAATACATCATTTTTTTTTACATATCATTTAATAATATCAATATTTTTCGTTGAACACCACCGCGATCGTATGAACAAGCTAGTCTCGTAATGAAATGAGCAAATGAAACGACACAATAGATTCAAAGTCGCGACCGAGGGCATTAAACTTCCAATTGCTTTTCTTATATCGTCACTCTATCCGGTTTTGCATTAATATTTTGCCTTTCTGTATGTTCTCGTTTATATCGGTAACATCTTATATACATATATTCATGTGGAATCCTTAATTTCACGACCTGAGAGGAGTATTTTGAATATAATTTGGCGAGAGTTTTGTATATAAACGTGTCGCACACACGCGCACGCGTTAAAGAGTAGCGCGTGTCCTATAAACTAGATTCAGATTCAGAGAGTTTTGTGCATTTTAAATTAATTACATAAACCTAATGAATGTACATAAACAAATATGTATCTCGCGACATCTCCACACGCGGCCATCTGACACCTATATGAAATGATACACATACGAAAATAAATATATAGTTATATACATTTTTACAACTAGATACAATAAATGCTTATCACATCAAGGTTTGTCCCGGGTGCGAATCGAACTCACGACCCTCGGCTCAGCGGTTAGGTTGACTAACCACTGCGCCTATGGGCCAGTCAAATCTACATCATATTTAAATGTTTGTGATTTTGTCATTCGATAAGTGTTTCTGCTAAAATCTTATGATGAAATATGCTATCAAAGTGGAACTCGCAGTGAGAGATAGATACGAAATCTTTCGTGAATATTTCGCTAGTGGGCAGATTTACATACTTATTTACGTCATATAATTGTTCCAAGGCGCGTGTAGTGCAAATACACAGATATTAAGATAATACTCTAACAAACTGATAACGTATAAAAACTACAGTTTTATTTGTTGTACATTTAATTAATTTAAAACGAACATTAGCGACTTCGTTAACTAAAATGGGAGTTGGTACTTCGTTGTTTTTGAAATTCTATTGTTCATTACATAAATTTCTTGGGAAGCAATTTATTGAATAAAATTAAGCAAGAAACTGTCCGCATATTTTAATTAGTAAAATTAAAGAACAAGAAAAACACTGAAATAAATTTATATTAACTTAAATTATTGTTTTTAATTGAACGCTATTTTGATTATTTTCCACGAATGATTTGTTAGTAATACGAAAGAGTTTCCTATTTATTTATAATTGCGAGTTGATGTACAAAATATATGTAAATATCAATTATTTTGTTCGTTTATTCAAATAAAGTAGCAAATAAATATATTGGTGATTAAAATTACCAATGATGGTGTATCCGTGCATTCTTCTCCAATACTTCTCCATGGCTATTTGAAGCTGACTCGCCAAGTTCAAAGACGACATTTCGCCAACACGAATACACTTTGCAACCACTGAATGCTAACTAATACTCTTGTTACATTGATTTCGGTCAAGGAAATGAGTGTTTCCTATATAAAAAGTAAATTTACTCCACAAAAAACACTTCTGGTTTCAATGTATAGGTATGTACTTCGTTACTACCTATAATATCACTGTCATATTGAAATTTTATGACAATGAAATAAAAAAATATGCAGATAATAAATAAAACGTAATGTCAACACTTCAAAACAATAATCAACACCAATAATACATAATTTCACTCACTGAATAAATTTATTAAAAAGCTACATATATATATTTTTTACATTGCTATTCACAGTTCATTGAACCCACGCGCACAATTACAAAAAAAAAAACAAACGAACAAAAAGAACAACAAGACCGATTCGCGATTTCAAGAAAAAATCTTTCACAACACACCGAGTGACGTCATCGCCTACATATTTCTACGCGAACATGTAACGGACTTAAAAAATAATCACATTAAATATTGTTAGAAATAACACAGAACAATTCGTGCACATTCGCATCGAATTCGAACGAAAATGCCGGAGCCACAGCGACTCGCCGCTGGCGGGCAAACTTGTTTACCCTCGATATTGACTATTAGTAAAATTAAACAAATCTTGTTATGCGACCGTTCCACACATAATTGCAATACCTTATCTCATATATCATAATGAAAACCGTTAATTTATTGTGTTGTATAATAAATTGTTTTCTTTTGAATATGTATATATATGTTAATTATAAATAAAATAGTGTTTGAGGTTATTGCGTAAACTATACTATTTACGTTGTCAAATACATGCGGCCCCAATTGTAAATAGTTTTAATTATAATGTTATAATGTTCTTTCTATATATTTCTATATATTTTAATGTTCTTTTTGTATTTAAAATTGGTTTTGTAATTTTATAGTCTTTAAAAACAATTGTTTACTTTTGAACCCTTGCTTCGCCCTAAGAACTTCGTTGATAATAAAAGTGACCTAGTGACTTTATTACGATAAATAGAAGTGATCAAAATACAAACTTTAATTTTATAAAAAAAATTATACACATTTTTACTTTTTAAAACAAAAAAGAATTATTGTCACATAGTTAAAAATCTTTACAAAGAATTTTTTTAAAGTTTAAATTTGGCATTTATTTTTAAAGTAACAGACAGAGCTTCTTTCGTCTTCGTCTAGAAATATAGTAATCTCGTATTAGGCAGATAATAATTAATCAATCATGACAGTATTTACTTACTTCCAAATGCTTATGAGAATTTAAAAGATTTTGAATTCGGCCCCTTGTCGTCTTAGAGATCGCGGAATCTCCAGATCATCTTAATCTTAAGATTATTTTTCTGTATTTGATACAAATATAATATGTGGCGAAGATATTGACCACTGAAAATGCTGGAAGAAACCTAAGATCCTATGTTTAAAAAATCTCAAATTAACCTCTCATCCCCTTTTATTTACTGTAACATATTCAGGGCGCCAAAAGCAGAAAATAAACAATTATTTTGGAGCAACAAAGTAGTTCATTGTAGATTCCTCATTTCTCTTATCCGTTTAACCATATTGTCCTTTGGTCGCGCACACGTTATTTATATAAGATTATTGTAATTACGATAGTGGCCGTAATTATTATCAATAATTAAATACAAAGTTAAGTATTAAATACAAAGTATGTATATAGAAAAAATTATTTTATCTGTATATATATGCTACCTATAATCATCTTGTTATCGAAATGCCTTTAGATTATACCTACATTATTTTATTTATAATCGTTTAAGAAAACGATCTAATAAATAAAATGTGTAAAATGTCATACTCACTTCTTACGTCGAGAACCATTTTCAAGAAGGCGTTATGTTCGCTATCGTATCTTCTGTTCCTTGTTTTCACTATGCAGTCGTAAAGTTTGTTCTGTAAGTAAACATATATGTTATTCGTAATCGTGACATTAATTCAAACGGGTCATCTCTAATCTTAAGATGTCAATTATTATTATTTTCCAACAACTGGCAGACTGAACTGGTCACCGTCGCTCATTGACACGTGCACGAATATTACACTCATGATCCGATCAATTTCTATAAAATATCAACTGATAAATATAAGTATAGTGCAGTGAAAAAAAAAAAAAAAAAAAAAAAAAAAAGTGAAAAAGCGTACAGTAGTGGGCCGCTTGGCGACAGCGGGCACGCTGGGGATGGTCTTGGGCGGCGGCGACGGCAACATGGTGCTGTCCCGCTTGCTGATGGTCGCGTACCCGGGCGCGTCGCGCATCTCCGTCT
>DVPR01000634.1:0-13049 GCA_018239345.1 Oxynetra stangelandi
TGAATTTTTCAAATTCTCAAAACTCCGAGGCCCACCCGTTATATCAAATTAAGTATTAAATTTAATAGAATTTTAAGACTTATTTCACCAGAAAATGTTCATTTCATCATGAGGTTAGTAGGTATTAAAATAAAAAAACTTGCGAATAACGTAAAC
Organism: Oxynetra stangelandi; assembly: GCA_018239345.1. Classification (NCBI taxonomy): domain Eukaryota; kingdom Metazoa; phylum Arthropoda; class Insecta; order Lepidoptera; family Hesperiidae; genus Oxynetra; species Oxynetra stangelandi. The sequence goes on from DVPR01000634.1 coordinate 157, forward strand.
CCTTCTCAATATGAAAGAAGACTCGAACACAACAGTAGTATGATGAAAGGGTTGACGATGAAACGGAACGGGAACGGATATCCGGAGCTTTGACCACGACGGACGACAACATACACCCACTCATTTGTATGGATTTTCGCACAATGAGCTCAGTGCCAGTTTGGCGTGCAGTCTTTACGCATCGTTCTAGGACTTTAACCACCATTAGATATATTTTCTCGTTTTGAGTGTTTCATGCCAAAAATGGTTTGAGAATATGTATTTAAATCGTCTCGTACATATACATTCATGTAAATGCAATCTGCAGAAACTGGAAACGTACCAGGAAGAGGAGACTATAGCAGCTAATGATTTCCTCAATGCAAACGTTGCCTGGATAAGATCATTTGACTTGAGATAAAACCACCACTTCGTATCTGTGCTGGAAACTTACGCCGATATGTATATATTTATTTGCTCCGTTCTTGTTACAGAGCTTTTATGGTAATAAAATAAGCCCAAAATTCCAAACTAGTTTGCGTCACTAATGGCATACCTACTTACGGTCAGTAGCAGGATGTCCTCCTCGTGGAACATCAGCATACAGACCGGTAGGATATGTAAATGTGACGGAAACATAATGTAATCGAGTTTGCGACCAACTTCCAACATTTTGGTGAATTTCCGAGCATCCGTTATGCGGTTATAAACGGAAATAAATGTTTAGAACGATCGCATATAAGTTTGAACGACGCTCTCGTGGCGAAAATATATTTCGTAGTTAATTTCCTCTATTGTGTCACAATTTGAAACATGGTCGTTTCGTAATAAATTCCACAATGTTATGCGGTCGAACACATTTTAGAACCGTCAACTGTATATATTTACTGCAATAAAGACCGGTATAGGCCTAAGGAGGCTACAATTCAAATCTCCTATTAATATTCCATTCTATGATCTAATAATAATAATCATCGATATTTATGTCTTATTACCTGTAGTACTAGAAATTAAAACCCATCCGTACACTGGACAGGCTAAATCCGGTGCCCTTGTCGCGTAATGAATCTGGACGGATTATCCCATACGGCGACTGTCGAAATAATCCGTGAGCCACGCACGATGCACTTCAATTTGAACACGACCTTTGTTTGAGAAAGCAGAGTTAGCAAATGCGCTTGCCCCACATTATGTGCTCTGACAAAGAGCGAATATGACATAGAAAACTATATGCCCAGATCACAGACAGGTTTTACGAACGTGGTTATTTATAACGAAGCAAACCGTACGTAGAGTTCTCTCATAAATTAATGTTATTTACATAACGTTTGCTCTATAGGTAACAAATTGGCACATTAGCTAAAACAACTCTCTGCTAGTCAACTATTAAGTAATATTAATAGTAACGGACGCGTTATACGGAAAATCAAAAATTTTAACAAGATTACCCCGCATATGGGCCTCCGATTATGTACTTTTTCAATCGCACAAAATCTAAGGAAGAACCGTTTTTACCTAGTAACATTTGAAACGTCATAGAATATTAATAGGAACATGCCGCAACAAGTTCAGGGCTATATACGAGTAGGAAGCAGAAGTTCAAGAACTTTCAGAACTAATATTAGCGGCAGTAAATTTTTAAACTGCAAAGTGTTACGTTGCTAGTTTAAAATCTGTGACATAGTTTAGAACATTTTTAATTGTTGAACTTAGATTTCAGTTATCTTTATAGATATTTCTGTTTGTTCTATATTTTTTATTAATTTTCTTTATTAGTTATACAGTTAAGTTTGATAATTTATTGTAATTTGTTTTAATTGGATTTCAGTTACTACTTAATACAAATAATTAATTTATTGAAACCCAACCTAACGAGTTGCTATTTATATTAACAGATATTTTTTTAGAACACTCGAAGAATCACAAAAATGATGGTGGATACATTTCTTATTTTTCAAACTGAACATAGTTAAATTACAATGCATCTATCCAGGTGTTGTCATAGTTCATACTATATGCTTGCTGCGTTGAATCAAAAAGATTTTAAGATAATTAACTAAAGATAATAAAATAAACATAAGAATATATCATAGACAGATTGAATTGCGCAATCCAGTCAATAAATAAATATATCCTACCAATATTATAAATGTAAGTTTGTATATCTGTTTGCTTGTTAATGAGTCAATCGGGCCAAAAATACTACATTGATTTGGAAAGTTGCGCAAACTGATAGGTTTATATCCGTATAAAATAACCTATTGATTCAGTCTTGTCAGTACTACTTGTGGATTCAGTTTTGACAAGGAACATGTTTAAATATTGTTTCTCATCTTATGACATGGAAAGAAAAACAGACAAAAGAATAGGGGGTATCACACGTATCAGGATGGTGTTGACCGGTTTATTATTTAGGTCTTTCTTAAGACACTAGAATGATTTTAGCTACTAAATTATATATAGCTATAGGAACTAGTAAATTAAAGGTACTAATTATAAAGTCAACAAACAATCAACAAAACTTTACATCATACACATGTACCTAGACATAATCATCATTTATTATCCGTAGTATCATTGGATAATTTCATAACCGAATGACAAGTGAAAGTAAAATAAATATTTTCCGGTGCTGTCTTATCTCCAAATTCCACAAAGGAATGTAAAGCTGGATTTAAGGATAACATAACAATGCAGACAAATTTAAATGTAAATTACAGAATATAGTGCCAGGCACAAAACTGTGATATCTATGTAGACACAATTAATTCGGGCATAAAGCGCAAGATTAAAGCAAAAATGTAAATTTGCCAACCGGTCGTGTAATACTGTGTCAACAATACCATACGAGCATATGTCATGATCTTCCAGGCGCAAATAGAGAAATAATGATCAGAAAAGTGGCAGATTACCAGATACTTGGTCATAAACGAATGCGGCACAGAATTCGGAAGATAGTATAATATATTCTATCATTTATTTCATCACATGTATTGTCATCATTACGACATGCATACAATAAATTTAAATGTGGTATGCCAATAACCCCAAGTCCAATCGTAGGTCAACTGGTAGAAATTTTCTTCTGACGTCACCTTGAGCCGAATTTAGAATTTTCATATATACCATAAGTTAAAACTCATCTTTAACTCAAAAAAAGCTAAATAAAAAATTAATTATAGGCCGTATGAAGAAGTTCCCTAAATATAATTAAGGCGGCAACGAAGGGACACAAATTAGACAACTTAATTATCTGTTTTGCCCATGAAAGAAAAACAAAATAAAGAAATCCGTTTTATTAATCCCTTTTATTGACGTGGATGGCATTAATAAGGGCAGCAAATCATCTTTCAAAGCACGCAGCTACACTACGCAGATCCAATGCTAATTGAGGTCGGGGGCAAATCCGTCAAACGGAAGTTTTTATAATCCGATTCGAAAGCTCACTGCCAGTTCTACCCACAGCTAGCTAAACTGGCTTCTAAACACTGTAGCACTGGTAAAATAATATATATTATTATTATGAATTTTATTATATTACGCTATGAATTTTATTAAATCCATGCTATGGTAGCCACGCAATTCGAAACAATAAACACATAATTCATAGTAGATGATTTTCAAACCGGTCACAGCAGGAATACTAACGCAGACAGATATTTCTTCCAGGCGGGGAACGAACCCACAACCACCAGCTCAGCAATCGGCACGAACAGCCACCGATCCAACAAGCCAGTCGAACACCTGTAAATGTCGCGCATCCACTAGCTGATCGTGATGAGCGCGTTGCACGATTTAACATAATATTTACATTTTCCAACCGGGTCAAGGTTTCATGAGAATTTCATTCAACAACATCTTATCTATGATGGCCACGTGTAAAGAAAAGAAAAATAGACATTTAAAAATATACATTCTTATCTTCGACACAAAAATATATTGCCTATTAATGATAATTAGAGTGAAATAGTTTCATAGATAAAAAAGATACCTTACACCCGAGTCATTGAAGGTTTACCTTATCGCACCCATTTATCGTACTTTCAACGCGGGTAAACTATTGACGACCCTGTCGATGTCGCTCGCTGGGTACGTAATTAATTGTCATTTACAAGTTGAATTAGCAATCATGTAATCCTAGCATTCAATCAAGTTGATGTTCAATCCTGTATTCACTTTCGAATGACGTCAATGTTTAAAATAAATTTAAATTCAAACACATAATTTTATTCATTACATTAGTATATATAACGGGGATTTTAAAGGATATAGTCTTGAAATTCAATGCGAGTAAAAAAGGAGCCAGTCGAGGGGCTGTACCCGAAACATATTTAAATTATATTTAAACACTAATAGCAAAGAATTATCTTTTAAATGAACCTAAAAGCACAACCAATTACATTAATTATACAGGTGTGATACAAGTGTCTTCAAGGAATTGTTTTCACGGCATATTCGTTGATTTGTGTATAATAGCGAGCATAATGTATACACTACTTTCCTCAAGTTAGGACTTCGTTAGCTTTACTATTCTAGCTGTATATTTCTGTTCGACGCTGTGCTGTTCAAATATATAAGAAAAATGATACTGGGTTCTAATTTGCTCAAATGTGGTAATAAAATTGGGCTGAATGTCGATATATTTTCATATTTGTATTAGTCCCATGGCATTTATTTATTATGTTAGCGATTGAACAGTAATTCATTCCAATAAATTATAGTGATTCTGAGATGTTGTGTTTATAGTGATTCAGAGATGCTGTTACATGCCCTTTCTCTATAAGTAACGTTTGAAGAAGGAATGAACGAATGAATGATGAAAATTAACTGAGGAATTGGATTAAATGAATTGAACTGAACGAATTAATGGAATTAATTGCACCGAATGAATTAAATCCGTATGATAAGTTTATTCAATGGGAAAAATAATGAATTTATATTATTTAGTACTGGAGTATATTTACATATACGGGATTAACTTCACCGGTCCGATGAAGTTAATGCATTTTTTGTCAGACACTTAGATTTTAATAATAAAATAGACTATCGGACTGCAAATTCAGATAAATATAATACTCGTAGCTCCAATAACGAACAATAAGAAAGCTATACAACGAAAAAGCACTGATTAAGTTTATAACATGGTTATTTACTAAAGACTTCAATGCATTCTGCGAATTCGTATTCCGTATTATTCAAGTGAATTTTACTATATTTTAGTGGCACGGAAGCTTTTTATGTAGATATTTATTTAATATAACAAAATCAGTTTCGTTAAACCCAGAGCTATTTCTACATTTTGCAAACAGGAAAACTTGTTTTAATTTATTTTTTTCTATCAAGATAATTTAATCTCAATGCGGAAAAAAACATCACGCTATTTGGTTCAGTGTTTTTTTTTTACATTTACACGATGGGATTTGATATTGTGATGAACACAAGTTCGCACGTCTCAAGGAGTTTATTTAAGTGTTATTATTATAACTTGAATCAGTTACGTTAACATGCACGTTTCGTAAGGTGAATCATAAATGGTGCGCAGTTGAATGTAGTAATGTACACGTAGTATTAAATTATATAAAACTGAAGTTCAATTACCCGTCGAAACTGTACTCGTTTTGCACCTTAGCAGAGATTCACAAAAAAAAAATCACACAATCTCAAACTTAAATTGACTTTGATGAGAGGATGAGAGATGAGATTTCATGACAGGAGACGTCATACCACATGTGAATATTTTATCTTATAATTTTGTTATTTCCATCGACAATCAAAAAAGTTAAGAATTTGATTTTGAATTAAATTCAAAGTAAGCTTTACGTTTTATTCGTAATTTATTTATATTATATAAAGGCTTACCAAGTGAACACACAAATCACCTGTACACAATAAAAAATAAATGAAAAACTATTGATAATGCGTTCGATATGTTTGCCAAAAGTTATTATCTGGTGGTTATCACCACAAGCGTCAGAACCATGTGTGTCGACCTACAACCGTTACGCAAACCGGTACCGTTTCCTTGTACCTTGGTAGTGTTATTTTTCTCGTCGTCGTATTCAAGCTGGGTAATCCCCGGCTATTGAGGAAAGTAACTGCGTAATTTTGACGTACGGATTTCATTTAAAGACATGATTTTTTTATTCATACGAAACATTGAAATGTTATTCGATTTTAATTAATTTCGAGCGTATAACACTGATCGAATTGCGTCTCATATATACGAGAATCTCAATAGAGACTGTATGGAAAAAATAATATACAAAATACACCTATATTACTTAAAAGTACACATTATAAATTGAAATAAAACACTCATAAATAATATTGATATGATTTATGGTTCTATACAATTAGTGCTTAAACATGTATTTTGAGCCTAAGAGCTCCACGACTATCCATAGAGTCGTGAAGTTAGAGCTAATAATTAACTGTACGAGGCATTTTGTCGATTTAGATTGTTAATAAAGTAAGCTAAAACAGAAGTAAACCAACTAGCAGAGTTGACTGTTGCGAAATAAGTAAAGATTAGTTAATTGTGGATAATAAGTATAAAAGATTTCCTTTTATTACAATAAGTGGATTTACTAACAAGTTTCCTTGTACCAATGTTTATTGCTTATCAGCCTGGTGTTTGAATTAGAGTTTTTAAGAATCTTCGCGCCTTGTGACGTCATTATAATTGTTTTAATCTAAATTATAATTGTAGATATAGGTACGCACAATTCTGCATGTGTTCAAATTAACAAGTTTAGCATTGTAACATAAACCAACTAAGGCAAATATAGTTAAATTATTTTTCCTTCTTTCTTTCTTTTATTTGAGACTTTAAAATATATATTTCGCTATTAGTCCCGTACATGAAATTCCTATAGGTTTATTTACTATTATCATAGCCTAATTTTTAGTATCTCTAGTTGCCTTATCATAGTATCTTTTAATTCATTTCCATCTTTGATAACATATATAAACGGATATGAATAAACATATTAGAATGATAGAGGACCAGTTTTTTTATTGCCGTCAAATCCATATGATAATTACGGTTTGGTTCTTAATTGTTTAAATCATTCAGAACTTCAACCACATTAGAATAAGATCCAAGGCTTAGGAATAACGATAAAACGGAAATAAAAATATTCATCCCAAAAAAAATACATGTATGATTTGAAAATTCTGTAAGCAAAGGATTATATGAACAGACCTGGGTACATATTTTTTATTGAACACATTTCGAATATTCTAAGACCATTAAGATTCTACATTGTTTTCAGACATAAACATTGAAATGGGTGATTAGCATAAAACACTGCAGCGTGACTTATCAGCTGGCCACGGAGAAAACTGGGCGATTCAAATTATCTTTACAATTTAATGTACAGTCTACTAATTACATTGTCAACCATTCTTATGTTTTTGTTTCGATAATAAATATTGCTAATCACTTGGTTCGAGCGAAATTATATCCGTTTAAACAGATAACGTGCTTAAGTATTGAAAAAAACTTTAAAAAAAAATAATGAAAAAAACTTTGAACGACCACACCTTGAGGTTATCTATCATTTTCTCATAAAAATAAAAATAAATGATACTGTTTATGGTGGTTCGAATATTACTACATCCTTGAACTACCAGCGGCCGTCTTGCAATAAATGCCAAATACATATTAAAACTTCGAGTCACTAAATCTTATCGTAGATATTTCGAGGACATGAACATAGAAGAACATACCCGAGTTCGGAGTTTGTCAGTGCTGTCCCGGTCGGATAACTATTTAAGTTTTATCTATTTAAGCATTAATTAACGATTAACTATTGCAGCATTTTAAATACTGGAACTAAATGTAAAAGTTCACTGTTTCGACGTGAATAAGGCACGAAGAATCACGGAGCTAAGACAATATTTTTATTTATTATGTCGCAATAATTAAATATGGCATACGATGTTAACTGATTAAATGAAATGTTAGTCACTTGTATCCAATCTCAAGAAGATTATACGGTTTTATGCATAAGGTTCCAAGATCATACATACTCGTATTTGTGGCTAAAAAATGACTAATGACCTTTCATGTCTACAGTATAAGCGCTGCTGCTTAAAACTGAAGTAATCCTGAACCATTATTTCCAAAGAAAATAAAACTTTGTTTGAAAATGTATTCTTATAATATGGAATTGTTGTTTTTCTAGGAGCAACAGTCGTTTGCTGGTGCTTTGGACAAAGGTTTTCAAAACCTATGAAAATATTTAAAGGAAAATACGTTTTTCCCCGTGAACACAAGATGGACGCCTTACTCAAAACAAAACTGCCTACAACTTGCAATACCGCTGCGGCTCGGTTTCATTAATCACAAGACTTAAACTAAGCATCGAAGTCATTAACAGTAATGGAAGAAGTTATCTCATCGAAACGCACTCATTGGAATGAAATTTAATGATAGGCCACACCCGTGTTTGTAATTAACAAGAATATTATTAAGTTGTTTTTAAAGATGCAGGATTGTAATACAATGATTTATGTCAGCTAATTGAAGCAAACATTATTTCGCAGAAATACATTTTTGCTAAATTAAGGCAATCATTAAAATTTTCTTTATTTATACACAGTTAAAAGCAGTAGATAATAGTGCACATTTTCTAATACATGAACTTCATCGTCTCTGACGTGCAAGAATAAAACTAACAAAAACAAGTCGTAATTAAATAAAACGCATCCTAAACAAAGTTAACAAAATGTAATAAAACAACAGAAAAATGGTCAAAAATTATTTTTTGGGACCACAAAAATTATTGATTTATAATAAAATCTTTTTATAGGTAGCTCTTATACGAGAACTTCGTAACGCGAATACTGTGTAGAAAACTGTATTTCTGTACCCTTATTGGGGTAACTTAGTATCCCTAAGGTAGTGTTGTAGTGAACAACAACTGAAAGAATGACCGTAGGCGACAATGATATACCGTTTTATGTATCTTAAGGTCTGAATAATAAACGAAGCTAAAATAAATATCATGAATTTTAATCTCATACCGACAGTGAATATATTATAATATTTATCACTAAGCTTTTTATCAAAACAATCATTTATACATGTGGAGACAAATTCTAAAGTGAATATTTTTTGAACCTACACTAATTTTACCTTCTCGAAGGTTGAATGTCATAAAAGGGCGCAGCGAATTAAAAAACGGTAGGATTTTAAATCGTGGTTATGGTATATAAAACGTACTTAAATATCTTTAAAGCATTTTAATAATGCACAATGATATTAACCCAAAATAATTTATTTACATGTTGCCTTATTTTTATATATTAAAATACTTCGTAATTTTCGGCTCACAATAAACAATCGTTATGATACGATTAAAGCATTTTTATTTAAAATTAATAACATAAAATAAGTTCTCTAAGATTAAAGAAGAGTGCTAAACAATTGATCACAGAAACATTTATTTTTATTTTAACATATTCAAGTAAATGTATCAGACTAAATGCGTAAAAACTTTTCCAAAAAAGATACGTCTTTAACTCTTCTGCTTTAATGTTATGTGATAAATAAAACCACTTACAGCTTTATCCAGCAGCCAGCTAGCAGGGAATATGAGCGGTATGTAAGTTATCATGTAAATCATCGATGTCCAGTATACGGTGATGTTGTTCACTCCGTAGTACTTCACCACAGAATCCTGGATTATGCTGTACTGGATCCATTGCATCGAATTAGAGGCGGAGTACAGAACGAATATGAACAAAACCAGCCATCTAATAGGGTACACACGGTACTCCGTCGGCGCCTTTTTCGTCGGTGACTCTAATACTCCCCCTTTCTCGGCGATTCCGTCCATCACGCTGCCGCTCAGCTCAATATTCTTCGTTTCGCTCATTGTTTATTTCTTTTATCGTATTCTTCTAGAATATATTATACCATATATGCTAATATTATTGTCGTGGATTTCTAATTTGGAATGTCTATGTAGAACTTCTATAGCACATAAGTTACTAAATCTAAAAATCGTATAATATAATGTACTTAATATATGTTTTTATTGTCGTATTGAAAGCGTCTTACAACAGGTGTAAATATTATTGTCAATGTTGCCGCGCGCGTGTTCCCTTCGCAATGTGATGGCGACGCGAGTGAGCCGCGCGGCGGTCCGTACTCGACTGCGGATAATATTTCATTTTCTATTTTCCTTCAATCAGAGGCCGAATGGAGTGTTTCCTGTACACCCTCCGTCCGGCTGCGCGCCGGTAACAATGATAAGCTAGAGCAGACGATCTGTCTCCTCTAACGATCTAATCAAATACAATAATACTAATCGAGGTATTAGTAATAGAACGGAATAGACATTGTTCATTGAATATCGGATGGTCTTATCGGAAGCAAACAATACATTTCTCAGTAAGCAGCTGGAAGTTTTTTTAATTAGTAGGTACTTTGTAATTATGTGTTAAATAAGTAAACACTTAACAAGTGTTTGGTAATATAGGAGTATATACGTATTAGCGAATTAAAGTATTCGTGCATTAAATGACGTCATTAATAACATTAACATGAACGATACTTAGTAAATTATACAATTGACGTCTGATAATATTCCCAATTAAACTAATGAACTGATTTGAATAATACCGTAAATTAACTTAATTCTTTACGGTAGAGTCTGCAACTAAAGCTATGTATAAGTGTAAGCCGTATTATGTAACTAACGTTACAATTCTACATTGGTAGCCCTTGGACGGATTGGTCCATTCGAGCCAGCTACGAAGATCGCGCTGAACTCCATCCACTGACGGTGAAGGAAAGGATGCGTTGTGAGGTTACGACGCTGCACCCACCACGACTACGTTTATGTTCCACGTTATTCCATGCATTGTTACCGCATATCAACGTCAACATTAGCTACTTACGTGAAAGAGTTTACAATATCAGTTAAGGATGTGTAATTTTTCAAAATATGGTAACAAAAAAGAATTTCGGAAATAAAATGTATTAGTAAAAAAATATATTCGTAAAAAAAATATATCAGTAATATTAATAAAATATTTATTTAAAATTGACATGAATTTTAATGTTAGTGCAGAGTAGATTTCTATACTTACCGAATATTTTCCACTCGCACTCAGTATTTGACTGATGAAATGAATTTCAGTTTCACTTCCTGAGCAAGACGAGAGGAAGTACCCTACAGTTACATAAACTTAACATCGATCATTTCAGGACTATTTGACGCTGACTAAGTAAGCAAATGAATGGACAATCCCATACACAGCCTGACCGATATTAATCACTAGTATATTATAATAGCAATGAATATTTCAGTGTTTTAACTGTTACAAATTGGTATACCTACACAATTGTATTGCAGAAGAAAATTGACGAATAAATTTATTTCACGAAGTTTTTCATTTATTCCTTTTAAGTATTATTAATAAAGATAAAATTACTGTTGTTTTCATTTCTTTCACACAAACAAGTTATAATGAGCGATGGGAGAAATAAGGCGACAACGTGACCTACATTATTATCGTTACCAAGATTCCATTCTAAACGCCGGTAGCTCCTGAGTGCGCAGAAACCAATCGGATTCAACACAGCACACGTCATTTCCGGCGCGGGAACGCGTTTCCCACGCTCCCACGTGTCGCTTTGTGTTGTGTACGGAACACTGCCGGCGGTGAGCACAGTTTTTTCACAACCTTTTCAGTGACATACGATGCCATCAAAAGTCGCATTGTGACCACAAAATTCTAAATTATTAATAACAACTTGAAGTATAATGTAGTTTTAAGACGAATAAACTGGTATGAAGTGTTAACTAACATCTAACACAGCTTAGAACTAATAAATTACAATTACAGGGCTGTCGTTCAGAGGCTAGCATCAGGCAAATGTCTATCCTCATACTTTTCTTACATTCAATTGCGAGCACTTTCCTACTTTGCTTGAGTCGTTGCCAAGACTTTCACATCTACGTGGCCTTTTATTAATGCCGTCAATTAGTCAGGGCTCGCTAAATTATTTTAGCATGAAAAACATTTTTTCCTCACACGATTATATAATTAGATTCCTTCTTTGTGAATAGCCCGTGGGTTGGTGCTGGGGCTAGTGAACCTTATCGTCAAGTCGGTCGTTGAGATTCGATCCCGACTCGGGACCAATACATGTACGTGCAATAAGCACAAGTTTTTGTTCTGTCTCTGGGTGTTAAAAATGTCTTTATAAGTATATATTTATATGTATACAACATAGTTTATCAGATTTCTGGTCATCATGATCATTATATCATCTGGTGATGATGATGGTCGTATGTGGAAATGGCCTAAGACAAAAAACTAGATCCCTGCTCGAGTCGATCGCATTTTTGTTATACGAGTATATATATCCATATTAATGAAATTCCAGACCTTAATAGCGATGAAATTTGGTGTTGCAAATACATTCACATCTCTCGAGGAGTTATATCTGGAATCATTATCGAACAAGGGAATGCTTCGTTTTGCCCTTGTGTTATTTTGTAAGTGTGTGTGTCTGTGCATTAGACTTAAATGAAAATGTTGTAAGGATTGGCCATCAGTATTATAATTTATGCCCGTAATTTTCTATAAGACTTTCCGAGTGAAAAATACCGAATATTTTTTTAGGAAATTTGCTTTGAATATACATTTAACACCCTGGAAATCTATACAGAGTTCCTTTCCCCACAATAATTACCCATTTATTACCACAACAAATATAATTACGGTTGCACACACTGGCAAAATATTAATGTTGTACTCGAAAATTGACATTTTTCAACCCATAAGGTCACGGTCAGGATCCTTACGGATATAACGACCCCTGCATGTATATATGTACTCAACTTATAATCAGTTTGGGTCGCATATTTTATAACGGCGACCTCCTATCTTAT
>DVPR01000635.1:0-13049 GCA_018239345.1 Oxynetra stangelandi
TATATGTAGGTATATCTGAAAACATTACATTCCAGGTTTTTATCTCTTATCTCAGAAAAGAGACTTCATTATAAAGAGTGTTACAGAATATATTAGTAAAAAAATTGCAAAATTATTGATAATTTCAAGAGCACAAGAACTGTAACTAATGTGAATTGATAGTGTTTAATATAACGTGAATTTGTTGACTCACAACCGCTTCTGGGGTATAGCGTTGATTGATCCCGCCGCGCCGCATTCATTGAATCAGCTCGGCTCGTCAGCTGCAATATCCTACATGCGCTGCCAAACAATAACGTTCAGTCTATTTGCAAACTCAAATATATACAACAGAAAGACACCTCTCCGCAGTATGCACTAAATACAGCTCCCTATATAAATTACCGGCCAATGTCAATGTTGTGCCCCAAAACATATGTATATGAGTAAAAAATTTATTATAATTACAAAGAATATTCTGTTACCGATATTCAACCATTTCGGCTGCTCCTATTATATTAAGTCGATTATCAAATATTTTTCCTTTAATTCGGCCGAATACCAAATACTTAAGTTTATTTCGTCGTAGTGACGAAAATGGTAAAATGACGAAATATGTTGATTTATTTGTAATGACATAATTCTCTTACAATTATTAAATGTCTTACATAAATAATTTCCGTATTACAGAATTTTAAAGAGAATTGGGCGGTTGTTAAATACATTAGAACAAAGGAGCGCGATACAATCACATCGACACAAGTTTTGGCGCTACACACCGGGCGAACTCTTTTGCCGAATAGTCTATTTGAATAGGCTATTTGGCCAGGAAGCTCGCAGAGTATACGGTATTCGCCGTATCTCCGAATACAATATACTTCGTCTAAATTATATGTATGTATGCGTGTACTTTATCAGTCGTCTGACAGACCCCTCTGCCTACTTTGGGCACTCTCTACTCCGTGCTCTCTGCCTGCCCCGCTATGGACCGGACGTGACGGATATTTATTGATTTTATTTTATATTTCAACGTAGAATGTACCCGAACAAATGGGACTTCAAATATTCACCTCGAATGCGTATCACTATGTTTATGTTAAGTTAAAATTGATTTTCACACGGGACTATAAACTGATAGTTTTACATGAAATAGATGCTTATACCTACATAATAACCTTAAGAGCAGTTGTAAATTATTTTCAAAATTATTCATCTAGCGTATTTCGAAATACCCAAATTACTGAGATACACTGAGGTTTCATTACATATACAGTACGACTGTAGAGGAGTGTGTGTGTAGTATTTAAAATATAACTATTTCATAGATCCCCTCCCGAATATGATAGATCACGTTTGCAATACAGTTCAATTATATTGTTATATGTATATTATTCCATTTCTAAAACCAATTCTCACTTATAGATAGATCGTGTAGCTACTCGTCAGTGTATCTGTCTAATTCGCTTCCAAACTAGACTCGTTAGCAAAATCATTGTTGAAAAAGCTCGTTCTTAACTCAGCGTACTGATAAAGTTTACATCTAAGGAAAAGCTTCAGAAGAGATTTTGAACGACTCTCAACTTGCTTAAGACAACTTTTTATGGCGGGCATAGTCTTGCCTTATTTCCAATATTCTTTATATAGCTTAAGTTCGTATAGGTACAAAGTTGTATAACTTTTTACAATTTGCATTCACTATTAAGTTAACCAATATATAATAGCATGTTTCTTATAATATCATCGCTATCTCACATTACCAGAGAACGCTACCAAGCTTCCAAGGAATGAACTTATAGTTTTCATTTACGTAGACAAATTAAAACGAGAAGAATTTAAAAGAAAAACGGTATGTTATTATGTTTTCTTTTCCGTGGCTTTGTATACTGAAGTGTGGTACGGACAGATTTGACTCCGTTCCATTTCAATGATGAAATACTCAGTGTCGAACCGTGTGAATAAAATGCTGTCAAGGTATAGTCAGCGCGATAAACATTGGATTTGTTTACTCGTGCCGTCGTAATTTAGTATTAGTCAATGCGATTATATATTATACTTGCCGAATGTGTTTTCTCCTTTTAAATTAAAGTTAATCATATGTACATTATAACTATTATATTAAAAAGTAAGAAATAAAACCAAATGTATTTATGTTATTTTGGCTCTAACAGCAAATTAACGAAGACGCTGCCACAAACGTTACACGTCTCAAACAATCGTGTACTTACGGGGTTATATAATGTTATATTATAAATCAAGTCACGGCGCAGACGTTAGATAAACTCGTAATTTTATTAGTGGATCATATTAACTGTGCTCTAACGTGCTAGCGACTGCGAGTTTTCATACACAAATAAGAGGAACCCATTATGGTAACAGATAACGGAGCTAGTTTTCTCCGTAACGGAGATAACTTTTACATGTTCAAAATTAATGTCGAGGTAAATGACTACTGACAATAATACATAATCTGCGACTTGCGACTTTACTCGAACGTCGGCGGACGAAAGCATAATTCTTGAATGTACCGAATTTGCAAAATCCATGTTATAATAAAAAGATGCTAATACATCCTAAGTACGCCCAGATATAGAGTCTACATGGTCGAGATAACTAAAAGAGAGACAGTTAAGCAGGTCACGTGTAAACGCAATCCGTTTCGGTCACAACAATAGGTGATTAAGATTAATGGTATATCACAGGACTAATTCGGGTTCCGTACACAGAAGCTTGACCAAATGTAGATAAGATGTAAGATACAATTGAGCGATGTATTGTTAGATATAAAAAATATCTCAACCGGAGTATTTCCATTAAGCTTTGCGTTTTGCGTACTACATACGAGTACATAGAACAATCCGTAGCTGTAACCTTTTGCAATAGAAATGATATTGACTTGGCAATTCGCCTAGGAAGTCATTAAGGTTTCTGAAGCTATTAATGTGAAGAAAAGCAACGATTATACTTATTTAAAGGATTTTGGACTGAATGTAGGCGTTTGTATTTCAATTTGTTTCTTAGGCATAACATCGTAGCTGTAAGTAGTCCTTGATTGACTTTAATTCCATTTCAAGTTATATACATAACCACATCCCACCAAGCAACCAAAACATATGCTACCTACACTTGAAGAGATACTAATCGTTTCAGAATCACACTGTGATTTTGATCTTAACATTTTGAACTACCGTAAACGTAAACGGAATTACCAAATTAAACATGTTATGATAATGTTTGATTTCAAGTAGCCGGCCGGTAGTAGGGTTCACCGCATCACGTTTAGACGTATTTAATCTGCGCAAACGTAGTTCACGGTTATGGGTTCTAGTCTTCTTATAACTTCTCATAAAAATCGCATTCATAAATATTTATGTGACGGTATTAATCAGATATTTTCAGCGTTATATTCATTACGTGGACACAAAATATCTTTTATTGCGTACTATTTGTATTTGTGCCGCCAAATTCCTTTTTTTATTTTCTAAAATGTGGATGAATTGAAATACGAAATGGGTGTAATTTATTTATCATTATTATTTTCACTGGGCGTTATTAATCGTTGGATCGTTACAACTCGTTGGATCCATTTCCAATAATGGGCAAACTGAGATGTACAGTTTATTTCTTGTTTTGTTTATTTTTGTATGAAGCAAAGTATTTTAAAGATTAATTATTTTATCAGATTATTACACTCAATAAACCAACAGTATATATGGCGATGAGTGCGAAAACTCTTAACAAAAAATTTGAATATATGTAATTTAACATTACAACAACAGCAATGAGTAATATTAGTTTAATTATTTTTTTCAAAATAGTACCTAGGCATAACATTACATTATGTGGATGGCATGATGTTATTTCTAAAATAAACAACGCTGTATAAACGAAGCTATCACACCATAAGATATATAATATTATTTTTAATGGATAATATTACGTTTATTAATACATATCAATATCATACTATTTATGGAATACGTTTTCGGGGAAACTGCCAACGCAAAGCTGCCAAAAGCCATTTCAATATTGATGGCAATGCTCACTACACCAAATCCTGATCTCTGTAAGTACCACTACATGATATGGGAATTACATAGCAAGAAGTTTGACGGATCGGTTTGTCGAACGAAAGGCGAAGTGTCGAAGTGTGTCGAAGTGTGTTAGGTCGAAGTGATTCTCTCAGAAGTATAACTGGCTTATTACAGAGAATCTCTTTTTGCAAGTTTAAACAACTTAAATCGATTATTTTCGTGTCACTGATTATTTTCTTGTCACTGTCGTTTTTACATATAAGCAAATTACATCAAAGAATAAACACATGAAACTCATTTTGATTGTAAGTGTCGGAATAAAAGTTTCTTAACTGGTCTATTTATATCTTGAATCCATTGTCATTATATACAACGTTTTAAGTATTTGGTTGAATAGGATATAGTCCTAGTGTCCTAGTAGTGTTTATTCAGAAATAAATTATTCTCATACTTTCACTTGAACGATTTTTTCAAATTCAGAAATTACAAACAACCTAATTGCGAACAAGTTATCTGGTGTATCTTCTAAAAATGGAAGTAAAGAATTATGTAGATAATAGTTATGGCTCGAAAATCAAAGTAAATAATGAATTTCCAAAAAATACTACTACTGTTGGGAAAATATTTCAATGTCTTCACTGAAACCCGGTACACTGTGTTCTACCACATATGTATATAATCGTACAGTTATACACTTCAGTAATATAATCGATATTTCGTGCTTATAACAAAAAATCCTTTTATTCAGGATAAGAATCAGAAAAAGTAATCTATAGAGCTTGACAATTCACGTCGCTTCGACTGGAAATCCTATCAATTCCAATACATCTTTTAAATATACCATTGAGAAGTTCTCGCCTGCATTAGCGTCACCTAAGACGACACCCTTACCCCTGATGCGCCCCGAGCACTAATCTCATGAGCGGATAATCGAGTCGCCTCGGGAGAGGTTGTCTAACGCAATTTCTGCTCCATGCATTACCATGTGAGAGCTCCCATATTCTTGGCATTATGACACCGGACACGCTCGGATATTGCTCGCGATTAAAGGAAAACTAGATTTATCAGCGAATTTATTCAAAGTATCGGTAAAAGAGTTTATGAAGCTATTCACATAAATACCTACCTCATTTCTTTCGAACGACTAGAAGTGTTTAAAGTGATATTATGAGACAGGATGACAGATGACGGAAATATTTTGCAATTATATTTAGTTGCGTGAATGCTCCCACGAAGACATGTGGTAAAATTATTTTAGAACTATCAATATGTTGACGCACACGTCGTTTCCCCAGATATTATAAATATTGTACATAGTCAAGCTATACGCACGTGTCGTAACATTTTTAGGGCACCTATTCATAATCGTGACACGGGAATGGATTGATTCAATTTATACGTTGTATTTTGTCTGCAAATAAAGAGATGTCAATTGTTCGTTAAATTGCTATAATAAAATACATTTTTATAAGAACTGACAAATTCACAAACGACAAACTTCCAGATTTTTTTATGTAGATATACGTAGCGCCCTGTGGATTACATTAAATAATAAATGTAATTTACTTGTCCGTGTTTCGTTCTATCTGCCCCGGAGGCATCTCTCCGATCGCGGAAGTGAAAAATATAATTTATTGGCTGTCATAGTAAAAAATCTTAAATGCTTTAATTGTTTTCAAGTGTAATAGAGATATGTATCCCTTCTGCGTGCACATACACTGTAAATTCGGGCGTAAAATAATAAAAATTAAATTGAAAAATATAATAACCCTGTAATTAGGCCCACGCATTCTTCGCACGAACAAACACTGAATCCGAAAAATCAGTGTAAACTAGTTTAACGAAACCTCATCCAGGCTTTATAAATAATCGTTCGTTCACTAGTAGTTTGTAATAAATAAACAAAAGCAACCCAAGCCCACTTAATCCAGTCCGCTTAGCTTTTAAATAATTTAGCGAACGCGTATGCGCGGGTATGTTGGAGCTACATAGATTCGACCACACTCGACCCTCAGCGCCAATTCTCGACGAGGTAATCTCTTGGTTTTTCCTTGATTAATAGATTAATCCTTGTAATGGAAGAACAAATGTGCTGAATAGTTCATTATCTAACGGACGGTAATATTAACAATTGTTGATTAGGTGCTTCGTCTTGAATACCTACATGAATAGGGCTTGTCAGAAGAAGCTTTATCTAATCTTAACTTAGGGCAGGTAAAAGATAAAATAGACGTCTATATTTTCATTTACGAATATAACTTTTTAAATGTTAATAATTTAATGCCGAAATTTATTACTATATAAATCAAAATCGAGCCTTGTTAGATAAGCGTCAAAATAAATTGCTCTTATCTTTTTCTCCGAATGACTTAGTAGTCATAGTTATATTATAAAAATGAAACATTAATTACAGTTATATTATAAATAATAAATAACTTTTATTGATATGTATCTGGAGTGTGATTTAATACACCCCTACCATACACCTGGTTCATATTAAACTGTGGACATGATGTTATACATGTTTATAATGTTCCCTGCATTAGGTACGTCAAACTATCCGCAGCTAAATTGACCTTTATCAGAATTCCAGTGTACTGAACTTACGCGACCCTAACCTTGTACAATGAAACGGTCGCCTTTGATACACATGAAGAAAGTAATGAAGAACGGAGGTTACATAAACACAGCCGTTCCTGATCCGCGCACAGTCACGCACAAAAAGCTTTGAATATTTTTTTGGTGTAGTGATTTATACTACCACACCATTACACTTATTTTCGGCAGTATACATCACCGTTTAAATTTTTTTGATCTTATTATAAGCGGGTGGTTAACACACAGACACTAATATAAGATATGAAGCATCGCATCGCAAGAAAACACATCAAGCTATAAAATAATAACCTAACACCTTTTAAAATATAGTTTAGTTCAGAAAAACTACTATACATTTCAACTTCACCGGTGTACTTTAATGCAAACGTAACAGAGAAGAATGAATCAGCGACTCGATTGAAAATAGTGATAAAGTCAAAAGAACGCTTTTTTAACTTCGCTTTCTACTTTAAAATGCCATATCCGTATAGAAGTTGAACATTTTGAAAATGGAAATGTACATAGTTGGAAATGGAATGAAGTGCAAATTAACGTGAATACTTATTGCAATTATTATTTAAAACCGATTCTGAATCACGTTTTCCGTTTCAAACGTTCAAAGCGCTACCCATTATATTACAAATTACCTGACGATCATACTGGCAAGAACATTTTTCAAGCAACTGAATAATCTATCAATCCCGTTGCACTAATTTCGACAACCACCGCTAGCGAAGCTGAGTGCTGGACTGTTAGTTATGGGTTCACCTCCTACCTAGGACAAATGTTTATGTAATAAGTCTGTTTGTTCTGTATTTAGAGGTATAATTAGAAAGGTAATATGTACTTATGAATGTATATAAGTATGTTTAAGATCTGTCTGGGAATCATATCACAGGCTTCTCCTAATTTAGAATTGGATGTGTGATACTTAGTTTGCATTTCGTGCCCAAACATACAATTCAAAAAACGAATGCACTCGTGTAATTTACCGTGAAAACTCAATTTTTATATGGACCAGAGAGCATATTCATATCCAATCAGGCATATGAATATGCTACTAAGAGCTAGTTTTTTCTACGAAAGTTGCAAGCGTTATAATCAAGAATAATATAATCTGATGGTATTAAAATACGGGAATGTAATTTATTTTCAGAGATGTAAAGATCGTTATATCTGATGTTTTTTTTATGAAATATCAAACCCTCGGGTAGAAGGGGTCGTTAAGCTGTGTTTATTTATCGTTTGAGAAAAATGGGTTGAGAAATAATAACTCACTTAGTGATTTTGTAAGTCTTCAAGTATTATCGTTACGACAATTTTGTAACGTATTTTTTTATATTAATACATTACCTAATTTCATACAAATAAAAGTTATTCGCCAATGCATCTAACGATTTATTTCCGCAAAATATATCTACTAGTTAACTTATCACAGTGTTATAGAAAACTGCAATTTTTTTCTAGAACATATGGCGCAGTCCAATAGAATTCTATGCTATTATTAACTTCATAAACGCAACTTTAGTTTGCGACTGTACAATTTTAGAGTTTAAAATAATAAACAACGAGCAGTGAACCCACCTGTTGCCAATAAATCTCGGCAAGTGCCACATCGTAAAGATCAATCGGATTGACTTTTTGTGCTCAATGTACTCAAAATCACGTTTCTCGTCAAACGTTGTGTATATTAATCGATCTGATTGAGTTATTCTCTTTTAAAATTTATCTTTGCAACGTTCATAAATTGTTATCGAAACTTTAATATTTTATTGATGTTCTGACGATTTTTATTGATGTGATTTCATCAACGAATATTAACTCGAACTTTTATATACAATTATACTACATATCTGTGTTAAATTCAAATAATATAATTTAATTACAATAAATATTTCGTAATAATTATCGTGTATAAAAACATAAAAGACACAGGCCGCAGAAAGCCAAAAGAGATGATAATATCCCAATAACTAAATGTATTTGCTCTCACATCAAATGTTAAGCGATGTAAGATAATATTTTGTTGGTATATTATTAAAGTTAAGACCAAACTTTGCGATAGTCTAATGTTTAAAATAGCTTTCCGATTATCTTAATTAGATGTCACCATCAATGACCAAGTATGGTGGTAAGTAAGTATATGGTCGCTACTTCAGTCTTACATAGCAAACATGCACATACAAGATATATAAGTATAAATTACCCGGCCTTTAAATAGAATATATTGAAGGCAAGTAAAATTTATAAGCCTCGGGGCTTTTCTTTAAAAGTTTTTCTTAATAAGATGAATATCATCATTTATATACTCGTAGTTTGACACAACCTTTTACTATGGATGAGACTCAAAGATGAATGGGCTTTTGTATGCCACTAAGGTCAGGAAGTGCTGGCAACTAGAATGGAATTGTAGCGTACAGCAAAGGATACAAAGGTAAAGATTATAAATAGCACTAGCACAGTGCTATGTTTAACAGATGGTAACAATTAATATCCTCATAGTAACCCTTTGTATTATTAACGACGCCTTTAACAGTGGATAGTGGTTTGGAAGTTGTCTGCGTCTGTCATGATCATAGTTCTTAATATATATATAATGGAGGAGTATCATGTTCTTATATTGACTTCACGTTAACGTCCATAAACATATTATCAGAATTAGTTGGTATTGATCTGGGTTTTTTTTTTTTGACATACAAGATTATCTTTCATAAAAGTGATTACAGTAGTTATTACATGTATCAGTAAAGCTATAAGCATCAATTCAAAAATACTACAGTGCACTGTAAAAGAAGAATGGTGGTGTAATAAGCTAGGAGAGATAAGAAAACCTTTATTTAAAGGTTTAATAAGATGTATGTAATGAAATCTAAATTTTCACATTGAAACAGTATGCACTTGAATATAAAATGATTTAAACAGACATTCATATAAACTTACTGTATAAAAAAAAATTGTACTGCACTCAATTTTTATTGTCGATTGGGTAATATTGTTTTACAGAAGTATTTTATTGGCTAGAATAGTAGTACATTAATTTTGATAAAACATATAATAGGGCATTCTGAGTGCTACGTATATTTACATGCAAAGCTAATTTAAGTAAAATTCAAGTTATATAAATATTGTATATAATATATTATATGTGGGATAATACTTTACGGCCACCTAATCTCAAACTAAGCAGAGTCAGCGTCATGGCAATCAAACAGCTAGCAGTAAACATACATATATCTCAATCCATAATAATAAAGATCATTTTTCATCCATATATACGTTTATTTCAGCTGTGATAATCACGTACTCACAAAACTTTTTAAATTCCATTCAAGAAACCCCGAAAGAATAATAAGCAACAATGGGTCTATCATTGGTAATATATAGATTTGGGTAGATTTTCTTTTTATTTTATTTGTTAAGATAACCAAACAGTCCAACAACCGAGGTCCAATGATAAAAACAAATATATTATCTTAATATCCAATGCGACAGGAACAAAATCAATTACCTTGCAAAGATATCGTCGAAACTATGACAAATAATATTAAAATGTAATAATTTATTAATTATTAAAACGAAGTTTATAATGGGATTTAGTGTTTACTCAAATAGTTTTTGAATTATGTATTACCAACAATGACTTTATTTGTATAATTTGAACAATATTTTGTTTTATTCCAACATAAACATAGATATTTACAATAGAACAGAAGATGTCATAAAAGCATATGAACACCGTAACAGTAACATGTGATAACAAAATGTAGCAGTTACTCGAGACAATTGAAACGACTTCCTATTTATATTCAAAGCGATTCCGCTTCATAAAGCAATTTCAAGATCTTCTTAACAAGGAAACGACGGCGTTCGACCGTTTGAACTAATGTCGTTCGACGCTGCTGGTCTCCATGTTTAATAAGAGCGTTGACTTATTAAATAAGGGTGTTGCGACACCCAATCGACGCATCGTTATAAATAAGATCAGACATTAATAGATGACAATTATAATGATATATTTCTTATTGAATAAACCCTTAAGGTTATTTCAAGGTGTCATAATATTTAACTATGCTATACCTACTACTTTGCTAATGTAATCTTTTCAGATACATAAATATGTCAAGCTAACTAATTAAATAATCATTGTTTTATTCTTATACCCACTTGTAACAGAATAAAACATGTACGCTTGTATTATTTTATCTATAACAGTATACTAATGGTTCACTCAACAAATTCTGGGATAAGAATATAATTGGTATATTGTCTGCACGAATCTAGATACATACTTTGTTTTATTAGTGATCGTATACCGATCTCTGGAATGTTGGGCTTTTAGAATTTAGAGTACTTTGTCATTATTATTGCATGTTCTAATATTACATAGTTGGGTGTACATTGAAATATAAAGTATTGTAAACTCTCCGTGATTACATAAACCACAAATCATTCGTTGCGCTGCTTCCTTCAGCCAGACACTTTTTGGCTACATTTCCGTGAAGTCGTAAAGATAATCCAAACGTATGTAAGCAATGCACAAACTAATTTATCTCCCGCGGATACCGAGGTACATTAATTTTATTTACGGGACATTTGCATTCATCTAGAGATTTCGTACAACTCCGCACCTGACCTTACTACCTACCCCCGCTTCGTCGTAAATGACTATGACGTTGGTCAATTTCCTACTCTAATAATCTGTAATTAATCGTACCACGGAAGTTGGGACTAATTCATCGAACACATTAAAGCTTCAAAGGGATTTGTTTCAGGATACAGTAAACAGTATTGTTGTTGCCCACTATGGTATCGAAACGAATAATTCATATTCGCTAACTGACTCGTTGGTCCAATATTTTATTAACCTGATCGGTGAGCCTGCAGTTTTGAGTTCGATTCCAAATCATAACAAATATTTGTTAGTTGTGCATGATTATTTTTTATGCGTGTGACTGAAAAATTATTTGTATAAGTATAAGCTTTGACGGATTTATTAGAATTATATACAACATACATCCAAAAAAAATACTGTGATGGTCTTCCATTTATTCACAAGATATAGAGCTACTCGTATATCTACAAACGGTTATTTATTATAACTTTATTACATACGTATAAGAAGATTAGTGACATAACAATCGAAATATAAATGATATTATATTCAAGGAACGTATGTAATACTCCTATTATATTCTAGAAAATTCTAGATCAAATATTACTTGACGATGTGCCAACCTTGTATATGTTTTAATATTATATATACATTGTAAGTACAAGTATTCGATCTTGTATGAGAAGCTTGTTATCATTGTATGGTTTTCTTTTTTTTTCATATAAATATATTTTGTGCAAGTTTATTAAGAAACATTCATGTCTTAAAATAAAGAAATCGGATTCCAAAAAATCACTTTATTATCCTTATAAAATCCTATATTCATTAACATTATGAAACATGGATGAGAGTTTGTTTACCTGTATCGTCTTGACAATAAAAAAAATATATGTTAACAAACGTTTTTTTAACCCTTTTTATTTCACATTCAATTCGTAAATCGCCAGTTAAATGAATACGTTAGTTTATTTATTTTCCTACATTAAATGCTGCTGAACATAATCTGCATTTGAACATAAACAAAGAATGAATTTGAATATAAGTAAGTAAATACATATGTATATGTATGTAATAAAAACAAGCAATACCAGGTCAGAATTTTGTGAGACCATAACTATCTTAGTCTATTGAATAATGATCCATTGTCGTGAATCTCATTCAACGATATATGAACAGAGGAAGACAATTGGGCTAGCGTCCTGTACCGCTGAGTTATGAAGACAGTGTGACTATATATCCTAAATTCGACTATATATCGTATTATATTAATAAAAGCCGAACCGTCTTTTGTTATATTATTACCGAAAGTGGTAAACAGGCATATTATGTACGCATAAAATATATATTAACATTTTAAATAATAATTATTTCATGGGATATCTTTAGACGCGGTCATCTAATCCAACAATCCCAAATAGTATACTTGGGATTTATATAGACATTTTTATATTCAGACACAACAGTTGTTTGTTCTCATCGCTCATACACATATTTCTTCCGGATTGGAATCTAACCCGCTACACCCGGCTCACCACTGCACCAACGGGCCAATTAGGAATTACTTAGATCAGTTAAAACTATGATATCTCAAAACATGACACTGTAATTCTGGCTATGTATACTTCAAAACCTTGGACTTGACTGTACTCATCCAGCATATGTATTTAGTACTATATACGATTGGGGTTAGCTGTGTATGCGATTTAGTGATAGTTGATGATGATCATTGAGCTTCTGGCCTCACTGTACTACTTAGGGTTAAAGAGACTTTATTTCTCAAAAGAATTACATACAAATTCACTTACATGAGAAATTTATAAACTTAATAT
>DVPR01000636.1:0-13047 GCA_018239345.1 Oxynetra stangelandi
TAGAAACCACAATGCATTTTCCTGCATATACATACGCGCGATAAATGATATAAATTATACGTATGTAATGCTAACATGGCTTATTATAAACACATGTTAGAGTTACTTAATCTGGTGATAAAAAGGAACTCTTTTTTCTAAAACTTCCTCACATTTAGCTAACGAGGCATAATGTTGTATTTAATTAATGTATACCGTCAATTGTTCTGACATACTGACATAATAAAAACTCATATGTTTCATGGGTATTGTAATACAAAACAAAGGAGGACAGCGTGTTTCCACTACCATGTGCTCAGTAGAAAGCGTCGTCTTGCCCGCGGTGCGAGTTCACCAATTGCCCGCTGGCTAGGTTCACCACGCTATGATATTAATTACCGAGACTGGTTTTAGTTCCTCCTAAAAATTTACTCAACTATTTATTTGTAGCCATGCTGGACTCGGGCAATGAAATAAAACTTAGATATAGTATATTAAAATGGGTATAAAGTTAATGAAATATTATCGACTTCACTATCAAGTTACCTTATTTTCGTTACCTTCAGATAATTAAATTGAAAGTAGATGTTTGTAAACAATGATTTATGCAATTCACTGTGCAATTTAGAGCTGAAGTCGATTTCTATAAAATATTCATAACTAGTCGTCGAATTTTACGATTTTTTGTTTACAAAGCATAAATAATATTTTATATGGCAAAATCCGACCGATTCCCTGGAACAATTTTAGTTTAAGGAATAAAACATTTATCCATAACCTGTTCTATAAAGGTTGACATTCTGACATTGATCAAATTTGTAATAAGACTGAAAACTGCGAGATTTACTTGCCTTACTTAAAGTAATGAAGTCAGCTATTGACACTGAAAGTTATTTTATTTATATTTATTGTTCCTAAAATTGATTGAATATATTTTTTGACGTATTGATCATGATGATTATGGAATGTAATATTAAATGGTCTAAATAACTGACAAAAATAAAAGTTCAGGAAATTGACAACGCGTGGCGAACGTATTAGTGTGTGTGTCAACAATACGCACACACTCGCTTTGCTCCCCCAAGCCCCATAGCCGCGCCGCGGCTTTTTGTACCAACTCTCTCCGCTCTACAATATTTATGGCGTACCTAAACCCAAAATTTGATGCTCACCAATTTTAAAAATTCACCGTGTAAGCAATCCAGTTTTACTAGTCGTTCACTCACGGGTCATCGCATTGCTGATATAGTAAATTTCACTGTCACTACGATATGCACTCAATTATTTATAATAATTATCGTTAGCACAGTCATCTAAATCACTAAGCACAATTTGTATCCCAAAAATCGTGCGTCCATCGAGATTCAAAAGCGGCAACCGGTTTCCGAGTTCAAATGCAAGTGGTTGTTTGGCTGTTTCAATGTTTACAGTGGCGCGTTGACGACGCTGGGCGAGTAAACTAGCACGGACGTACACTCGCAACGCACTCGGCGGCTACACTGGAGCGAGTAGCGCGGAGCGAGGGGGGCGCCACCGCTCGCGGTCCGTTCGAACTCGCCCGACAGGCTTCTGTCTCTTTTCCATGCGCGTGCGTCGTTTGCGTCGTTGCCACGTTTACCTATGCCATAGCTGCGCCACAACAACGTTGCCAGCGTTACTGTATTTTTTTTTGTTTTGCGTTGACGCTTTTAAATGAGGGGCCATAAAATAGAAACGTACTTCATCGAATATTTAGGAGGGTTATGATAGAGCTAGAGGGATCGGCGCTTAGGATTGTGAGAGGCTCGAAGTGGATTTTTAAAAATATACGGTTATAGTATTAAACTTACATATATGTAGATGTATAACCCGCACAATAAAGATGGGGAATCATAAAGAATATAATATTATTAGGAGGTAATATAATTAATAAAGGAAACTTCTATAACGCGGTGTTAGGTGTAAGTAGTTAGAAATCGATATGTTCACATGTCTAAAAATAATATAAATGTGGGTATCCCAAAGCTTATTCCTTCACCAAAATCTTACCTAACAAGTGTTCTAAATGTTGCATCCCCGCTTCGAACGTATTAAGGGACGTACGTGTCAGGTGGTAACTTATGGTCCGATACCTGCGGCCAGCATTATTATCTTTACCTTTGTCAGGATTTTGAAAATGGATTCTTTATTTCATATTGCATGGTCAGCGGATATTCTGTAGCCGTGTTGAATAAAATAGCAATGTAAAGATATGTTTGGTACCATTGGTGCTATTCGAAATACATAATAGAATCAAAATTAGTTAATATAATTGAACGCACTGACCTGCCTTAACTATCATTGAACGGTCCGATGAACAGAATACATTAGTATTAACGAAAGTAACTTTTAGAATAACGATTAATACTTTTTTGTTTTTAATTAAAACATACAGCTCGATATTCAATTTAAATATGATTGATACGTTTGAATTGAGTTAAAAAGACAAATAATACTCCTTTTTTAAATTATCTGTATATAAGACAACGAAACGTGAAAAGTGTTAATAATATTTTGCAGAATGGAACATCACTGGTACAAAATTAGAGTAAGCTCTATCCTGGTGCCTCTTCAAATGTATTACTTATAATATAGAAATAATTCCTAATTGGAGTATTCTGAAATGATCTATACATATGTATAATGTATATACAAATATAACGAAACGAAACGCAAAGAGAATTTCTATTATTTGGTCAAGTAGAACATGACGGTACGTATGTAGGTAATTGGTACAATATTAGAGTGAGCTCTATTCTGGAGTCTGTTTCGTAATAATGTTACCCATTACGTACGTTTGTTCTGTAATTAGATATGTTTTGACACGACAAGAGGGAACTTGTGACAGGCCAACGTAACGATATCCATGCCGACTCAGTGGGCGGCCGGCGCAGCCACTCTACCTAATTAAACCAACACTGCCTTCACTGTTACCATGTAATAACGATGACCACATTTTGAGTGACGGATAAGGCTCATTTCGTCACAGTAATGTCGGTTTTATACGAACAAATACTTTTTTGCCCGAACCGTCCATTATGCCTTTTTGATTTGCGATTCATTGTGGACAGTTTCTTTTTTTTGTTCGTTTTTGCAATAAATGTTGGTGGTTTTTTTTATTCAAATTTTTTTTCCGAATAATACTGAAGCATTTTTATTTCCATACGGAAAATATACGGAATTGTATTGTTTATCATAGTGTATTAAAAATACATATATGTATATGTTTAAATATTATTTTGGTGTAAAATCAACGGTACTAAAAAAATTTTAATTTTTTATACCGTATATTATTTTTAAAGTAAAATTATTTAATCAAATTCATTTTGACCAAATACATACATATTTACCTAAATTTATCTTGTTACTTCAACAGATATTCTTTTGCGGCATGTGAGGCTACTTTCTGTGGAATAATATCCTCGAGATTAAATTATTCTCTCGAAATAAACAGAAAGAGGCATCCAAGACGTTTGTAAGGCAAAGCAGGTAGCGCGCCGACGCCCGTCTCGTATCCCCGTATTATTTTGTCCGCTACATCTGCCTATCTTTACCCAATAACCGTCAGGATGAGCGCCGTAAACGCATAGAATCATTCTCTTGTTATCTATTATTAAAATTGAATCTTTTAATTTAATAATTTCCTTACGTGATAGCCAAATGTAATTTTTACATCAAAGCGATCTATTAATTAAATATTTTGTTCCTTAAATTCTTTTTAATGATAAAATTATTTATTGTAGGTCAGTTATTCAATTTTTTTTTTCAATTAAATCTCTTAATTTGATAGTTTCCTTAGGTAATAGCTAAATGTGATTTTTACATCAAAATCAATCTGAAATTAAACAAAACTGTCCTTAAATTTCTCTTAGGGATAAAATTGTTCACTGCATATCAGTTGTGCTATTATTATTTTACAAAATTTATTAGTGGAATTCAACATTATTACTAAGTGAAAAAAATTAATAACACAATTACGTTTCCAAGATACAGCAATGAAATTAAGTCAAGTAGGTAGGTATATTTTAGCTTCGAATTACCCTATCTGATATGAAACGGTTTACGATCTCGCCGGAGCGTATTTGCATATCAGCGGGTGTGGTTTCGAGTGCGGCGCGATCCGGGGACAATATATTCCCACCAAAGACATCGCTATCTCCTCCTTTTGTACGATACAGTGCCGAGAGGTGTAGGAAACTGGCGGTTTGCCATGGCACAGCTGGTTCAACTGGAACACTGCAAAAAATCAGGATTCTGTCGGAATCAGTCGGGATTCTGTTTTACTTTCAATACGGTTTGCGTTGTACTTAAATGATAACTTAGTACTTTCTAAGCATGAAGTTAATAATATTGCACATGAAAATGTATGTGTAGTAATATGTAAATCCAAGTATTGCAAAGCTTAACTAAATGTAAAACTAGAACTATCGAACATACACATATTGATTACATACAACATTGAGTACAGTTACAACATGAATTTTTGTACTGACCTTTTCAGATACAAAAAATTGCAAATAAGCTAATGAATACCATAAATTCCTTGGTAAAAAAATTGCAATCACTTTATTAATTGCTCGCCAAGAAATGAACCAGAAAATTTATTCAATTACATGCGACAATTTCGCAACGTTTGGTGTACTAGTAAAAAATATGTCTGTGTGGCAATAAACAATACGGATTTATTTATACGTTGAGATAGAAAGCGATCACGAATATCATTCAATTGCTCCGGCAAAGCCAGTTATATCTTCGTAAAGGCGTAAATGGTTATCTCCGTATGGCGAAGGAGATGGGAGTTAGATGGAGCTCGGCTAACGACGTCTCAGCTGCCAAGAAATCCGGCTGCGTAAATACAAAGCGGATATAACATCAACAGAGTTTCCGCAGCATTTGTTTAAAAATCACTTAAATAATTCTAACAGAAAAAAGAGCCCATACAGTATGAAGAAGTTACTTACTTTACTTTGCTTAGTCCGGGGGTGTATGGTTTAACATTCACTTAAGTGAGTCCTATCTTAGAATACCTCAAAATATATAAAGTAGATACTATCGGTTGAAATACCGGAAGAAATGAAAGACTTTTTTTTACAAAATTGTAATACTTTATGGGTATCGTATCCTCTTTTCCCCAATCGGTCTACATCTCTCTGGCAGCGCAGATAACGCATAACCCCCATCTGTTATTACCAACGCAGGTTCGTGTACGGTACGCTTAAGTTAATATCGTTTTCGGCAAACCAAATTCACAGATAAAAAATGGTTTCCCAATGGAAAGTTTTTCGTGGAATTGCGATGGAATATCTTATCGCGCGCCAGAGAAAACTTCATCTAATTGTAAGAAATTATTCTGAGACTTTTCGCAGAGTTTCCAAGTAAGCGTTTTTAAGATTGTAATAATTTTAAAGTGCTACATGATTATGCCATATGTCGAATGTATGAGTGTTATGAAAGTGTTCTATATGTTTACTTACATATTTTGCTACTTACATAATTATCATATATAATGACGATTAAGTGTTGTTAGTGATGGATGGAGAAAAATAGTATGATGACACAATGTAAGAAAAAAAATAAAGGTATTTTAAGGAAAAGTTCTTACGTATAGGAAAAGTTTTCTTGAGGGTAGTCATGTTACTTAATCACTCAGAACTGCAATCACTATATAGCACTAGGTAGTCGATGGATAGAGAGAGCATCAGGTCGGTTACAATAGATGACGTTGTTGCGGATCAGGTCCATCTAATTCCATACAAATTCAAATAGAGCGCGCGCAGGTACACCGTACTGAATGTCCGCTTAATGGACGAACATTGTGTTGGCAGTGCTAATGGCCTCATAATTGGTCCGAGGTCAGTTTCACTCGTCCACTTCACTGGTCACTGGGATTTATATGCCCTTGATGTATTTAGGATATAACATGTGTGCATGTCATACGAAGCTCGTCTTAAGATACAAAGCACGTAAATGATGTAATCAGATAGAAACTAACCGATAGATCAAAGAGAAGCAACAACGAGGGTATCTGCATGGGTCGTAGACAGAAGACATAGTACCAGCGCCGCATATGATTATAGGAGTTTAATAGAAAATATACCCTAAGTGTTTTTGTGCGCGTATGTAGATTTAGGAATAAACTTAAAAAGTAATTGTTCTTTTGCCAGCTGCGTCCTAATAGATATTACATATTGCAGGAAGTACTGTATCTCAGTGACCCGTGGAATGTAACAAACACATCCATGTATAGTGATAATGTAGTGATATTTTGTAACATATTCAATTTGGCGCACTACACTCAACATATACCCCGTTCGGCACAAACTAATTACTTCTCCTTTGAGTTGAGCGTAAGTAATTGTTGCTTAGACACAAAACTCCAAGCAACAAGCAGTGAGAATATTACTGTTGAAGACGGTTTTCTATTTTTAACGCTTATTCGGGTTCCAAGTTGAATCTGATTTCTCGGTACTGCGCCTGTTAAGATTCGTGGACAGACGAAACAGCATCCTTATTTCGTATGTCTGACTGGTGGAGGTTACAATGCGCCTTTTCCTCTGTTAAAAGCATCCTCCAAAGGACCGAACCAGTGATGAAAATTCTCTAGTAGTTGTAGTGTCACCTTGAAAGGCAGTCTGCTGGCTTAGCCTTACGATTGTAGATGATACTCCCTATTGCAGTGCGTCAAACTTTTCCATCAGTTCATATACATTTCAGTACAATAGCCGATCCTTCTTATCGAACTTTGTATGTATTATAAATATTCTTGGTTAAATGTCAGCTGTGTCCTTGTTCACTGTTCGCGCTCTGAAGGAAGTGGCTCATTGCATCTCAGTGACCTCCGTCCAGTACGGTTCACGCTCCTGTATAATACCGTTGGCATTATTGGGCATACGGTAAGGATAGATAATAAAGCCCGATCAATGTGGATGTTACACTGGTAAAATACGTGTATTATGTTATTATGCTCGTATGTGTCATAGCTTGTCAGATGCGTTTTGATTCGTGATCTTATATGCATAATGCAATACAATACAATATTCTTTATTGCACACTTCAACATATGGAAAGTCTTACATCAAGAAAATAACAATAAAAATAATATATGTCATGCACTTGGTTATATATCAATATTTCGTTCTGTGCTGTGTTTGATTACTTTAGAATGATAGTGGATTCCTCTAGAATAATAATAATTAGACGCTATATTAGCAGCACAGCTTTTCTATTTAAAAATCTATCCGGAGTTCTCGCAAAATTAGTTTCTATTTTAATATCATTCTCAGGGTCTTTTGCTGCAAAATTGTCTAATTTATTCGCTATTTAAAAATATAATTTCGATTTTTCGCATAATTTACTAAGGTTATTGCAAACTTAAATAATACTTATTTTAGCCATGGGAACAAATGCTACAAAAACCTCTTCGATGTGTGCCGTTTAGCTATTAAAGACTTTTTGCCATCTGCGTGATAAGACAGGACACAAGAATTAAATCGAGCCAAGTACGTCATTTGCATATAACTGCAGTCTCTTTGCACGACAGAGTAATATATTATGGGAATAAAATTTCACAAGGGGCTCGCGGTGTCCGGATGCGCTTAAGACGTGGTAATTGTTGTTCTGATGACGTCACGCTAGTTGGTTACTTCCCACGCTTATGCGGTCTTCTCTTATCAGAACAATTAAATCGCACTGACCTACGTTGACCGGACCTCTGTCCCCAGCTTCCTCACCCCCCGATTTAACGAGAGCAGTTTTTTATATGTTAATAATCGTAAAGACAATTTCCCATACACGACGTATTGATTTTCCTGCCTTTTTACTAAATTGAATATGTTTGTTATTTAAGTTTTATGATACATTTAAAGACAAATTTCTAGATTTTTAACTTTGACCAATCGTTTTTGATTTGAAGTACTATTCTGGGTAGTAATCGTTTAATGAAAACTATAACTTTTAATTAATTAAACTTCCATTACATCAACGCATAAAACAATTGTAATGCACATAACAAACGCAATCAGATATAGAAAGATATCAGTTAGTTCTTTGGCTGCTGAGAATGTTTGTAAATACTTCCGCATTAATCAATCCATTATGTTGCCCACTCGGCCTCTCAAGTAGGAAGGAACTAAGTGTATATGATCAATCTTGGGTGCTGAGTGTGAGAAAATAAAGGTAAATAAATCGGCGGTCGTGAGATTTTACAACAAATACTCTCTGTAGTGCTAAATGCAATTTCCCAGTAGACACATAAATGAATTTGTTGGGAACCGCTTTGCGTCAGTGCCGGTTACTAATCAGGAGGAATAAGAGATAAGGACAATGGCTAATTTCGTTCCCACGTGCTTCAATGGACATACAACGCATACCTTCATTATTCGCGAGTTTTCGCACAACGTATGTTAATGTTTTCAGGTGTTATAGAGGATTAAATGTAATTATTCTTTGAATTCCATTCGGTTATGCTGTCTGAACAATTTTGCACGCACCGTTTTCTAAACGCAATGCTTGTTGGTCCAGTTTTCACCGAAGTCTGCTAATTATTCGCAAACCTACTTTGCTTTATGAAGCTAAACGATTCATAAAAAACGCATTTGTTTGTCGCAAAATAAACATTGAATTGTAACAAGAAACTTTATTCTCTTCACTTTAGTCATAAAGTAATCGTGCTTTACGTCAAAATTTATCAATCAATTTACCGATAAAAAGTATAAATATAAAGTATTATTCTATTATGCTTAATACAATTGGGCTCATAAATGAAATAGGCAATGCAATCATATCGGTATCACGCGTAACACATAGTTATTGCGTCGCTTTCAGCTCGGTAAGTTACTTTCATAATAGACCACAACACTCGTATTGCACATCTATACGATACAAACATGTAATGGATATAC
Source organism: Oxynetra stangelandi (assembly GCA_018239345.1). Taxonomy (NCBI): domain Eukaryota; kingdom Metazoa; phylum Arthropoda; class Insecta; order Lepidoptera; family Hesperiidae; genus Oxynetra; species Oxynetra stangelandi. The sequence continues at coordinate 8,898 of DVPR01000636.1, forward strand.
GGATATCCTGTCTGTGAATTCAGTCCTTTTGTAATATTTTGCAACGTTTTGTGCCGGACAGTCGGCGGATGTTCATAATTAGATGCGTCACTATTTAACTCTGCAGACACCAGAGCGTGTTAAATTGACACGGGCTTGAAACATGTTTTTTCATTTGCGTTTTACTTCTAGTACTATTTTACATTGTACAATGTCAATGACACATAGATCTAGCATCATTTGTTTTTTATATATTATTTATCCCCTTCATTTATTCTGAATAAATAATATTATGATTATTTCTTGATGATCTTCTACTTACCGAAGTAAATTACAGTAATACAACGTACATCTAGTTACTCAAGCTTGCCACTAATAATAAATGTGAATGTATGTTTTGATGTTTGCTACTCAATCATGCAAAAACGGCTAAACTAATTTGGATACAATATTATTTAGTGCAATATACTTCTATGCTATAGCTGAACTTTTAAGCAATCCCCTCTTCATTAAGAAATTTTTTTTTTTTAACTAACTCAAATTACTTTAAATATATGCGTGAAAAAAAGACTTTAATTTTGCGATTCTAATATATCAAATACCTAGGGGTAACATTTTGTTCGCATTAATTTACTTACACATTTTTGTTTTATCTCTTTAGCCAATTCCAAAGTGGAATCATAATCGACTGTACGAAAAAAATTATAATATGTTTTCCAGGTAAACACTAGGGGCTCTGATGGATTCGATTGCAAATAGACGCTTCTTTGATATCTTCGAAATCCCTAATTAACGCTGTTACATGTTTCGTTTCATTTGCGATATCCAATTTTGAATGAAATGTCGGCCGCATATCCACTAATTGCGCGCTTATTCCGGCTGTAAACATACGGCTGAGCATCTGGGTTAGTCGGTAATCCGACTTTATATTGTGTTAAGCTTTAGGCGGGCTTTGTTAATGTCTGCGGACAAGATAGTGACCGTAAGCCAATCTGTGTACATGAACGTACAACGATCCAGTGATTTTTTTTAGTTCCCGATTTATCTGTACCCTCTCATGAGTTATTTGATATCGAGAATGTGAGACATTACTATAGGTGCAGGCGAGTCTGTTATTATTACCACTGAAAAAGCTGTGAGGTTTTCATTTTGTATGCAATGTTATTGATTGAATGACATTAAAACTGTTTATCTAATGAGTCAGTACGTCTTTTCTGTAGTTGACAATTTCTAAGTATTGAATCGTTACATCAGAGTTGAAGGACAATTGCAAGCATTTAATAGTCACGAATGTTTCATCTATAAACTGAAGTACTAACATATGATGATTTAAAATCGATATCTTCGCGTATATAAATTTACATTTATAAATGTTATCATTCACGCACCACATTCAATATGTTTAGAGTAGACTTGGTGCCCACAAGTGTATTGTACATTAGAATAAAATAAGTAGGTATGAATAAAGTGTCCATTCAAACTAGTATATTTAATATTTATTTTAGACCTTATGTTTTAGATCTTAATGCATGATAGCAATTCCTTTACAATTTCAAGGGCTAGAAAATAGTTATAATATATACGAGTATATATGTATATTTGTTTGAGCAAAAGCGTTATTTTAGCTGTTTTGTGCTAATTTGATTTTTGTCCTAGATAAAGAATATTTATTTTTTCTATACTTTTCTAGATAGCCACTTAAGATTGTCGAGTAACGTGCCGCATGCGAGCTAGACCGAGAAATCTCTTAGCACGTAATTGAAAGCATAGCGGCAGTGGCGTTTAACCTAAATTATTTGATTGCCTATCACGTCCTTCCTGTGGGCCTTATCGAGGCGACACGGACGATCTCCTCGCCTTAGACGGCATGTCACCAAATGAAATTATATCATTAGGTGTTAATGTTCACGTAATATTTAAATTATTTTATAATTAATTGAGTATCTACTGAAACTGGTTAATTATGTATAACCGCAAAATATTTTAAGTGCTTCTTAAGCCTATATATACCTACACGCTATATTTAATTGATTTTTTAGACATTCGGAAAATGTAAAACATTTATTTTTTCTACAATCATACAAAGAATTATTAATTACATACGTAATATTGAAATGGAAGAAAAATATAACTTTAGTAGCTACAATATCGCTCAGAATATATTAAAAGTATTTAAATTCCATTGTTTCATTTGTTAAACAGTTTGTGATATTCATTGATTACTAATACCAGGTATAGGTATGTGTAGGGGATATTAATTTTACGTGTGAGAGAGTTTTATAGGGCAAACCATTAATCAGTGGAGTATTTATAATGTGTGAACATTATAGGAGCTGCATTAATAGCTGAGGTATATATACATGTTGGCCTATTATAATAATTACCTTTTAAAATTGTATCACTTATTTTATAGACATAAGAAGATATACTTTCTTATTAATAACCTTTAGGCGTTTTTTCAAAGGTATTTTTATTTTTTTTATATAGCTATAGGCTCGCGTTTGACTGCTATCCCACCTGATGGAAAGCGGGATGCAGCCAAGGATGAAGCACGCTTGCCTAGAAAGTACCTATTCACTTGAATAATTCCAGGTTGTATGTATTGGGAAAAATATATTCCGGCAGAGAATTCCACTCTTTCGCAATCCGTAGTAGGAAAGATTTAGCAAATATTTGAAACAATTGATTCGAATTGAATTTCTATTTTCGTGTTGAAAAAAAAAACCGTCACGCCAGGTCCCTAGCGGGGTAGGCAAAGAGAATAGTGTTGAATAGCCCATTTATTAGGCAGGGCTATTGGCTAGATAACATTGCGCTATCACTAATGTGTATACAAATTAATCTGTAAGTGTGATTGTCACTGAACTCCTCTTAAACGACTGGATCGCCTCTGTTTTTTATATATCTTTCAATGATTCCCTAGATGGTGTGCTTTTGCGAGTAGGACGACATCTGTCGGGCCCGCTAATGAATACGCTATCTATGAACAATAATTTGTATCTCTTCCTATGTACTCTCTAGAAGCGTGGTAGGACACATGATTTCAGCATTTCGAATCTTGGTGATCTATTATATTTCTAACGCTAAGCAGGAACACTTGTATTGTATTTAATTTTCCCTTGTTTCATATTCGACAGGTTTTCTCAGGCTCAGAAAGTTTAAGTCCACCCGATTTCTCTGGATCCATTTATCCTGTCACCTGTTCATTTACTAGTAAGCCTGTGTTAGAGAGAAGTTTCTTTTTAAAACTAAGTTACGTGTTCCTTCCTTTTCCCGAGAATTGTTGCGTTGTTTAGACAACTGGAACACGATGTCGCTCTGAAATATTTTTGTTTTGATAACTTGGGTTTAGTAAGTGGATTTTTTTTAGATCGTATCGCAAATAGATACACGTTTGTGGCTACCAGCAGGTGATGAGAGCTAATTTAGATTTCCACGTTATGTATATCAGAATATTGACACTAAAATCTCTGTAGTAACTGCGCAATGTAAATAATAAGTTTCGGATTCGCATAGAAGATCTCCTATGTAGTACTTTTCTTTTAGGGTAGTCAGGTAGAAGGGTAAGTAGTAAGGATAGTAATATTAGTGGAATAAGTAAGATAAATAGGCTTTGTAAAGTCTTTAGTTTACTCGTCTTACTGTACTGGCTTAGCACGTCCATATGACATGATTTTAGAACGTAGAGATAGGTTAAACAGTGGTGCAGCTACTACAGAAGCTGATTAACTCTCATCTGAAATTAAATCGTCATATATGCATAATACATTCAGTAGAAGTTAATGTGCGAGCAGACATTCGAAAAGTTGTTCTTTACTTTATTAGTAGACACTCTTTCAGATATACTCGTAATAGTTTGATCTTCATAAGTGGCTAATGCTTTTGTTTCGAGAAATAGCTCTCACTAATCGTTATAGAAGAAAACCTATAAACTATGTTAAATAACTTCCGTCCAAGTCTGGTGCGAAAAAGCTGTTTATAAGAGATATAAAATTTTATGTTCCGGATTAGAAACGGGAAATAGGATTGCTGGCAGTTGGCACGTTATTGGAAAACTTATGGATTTTTATTGGTTTTCATTGGATATTGCTATTTATTGTATGGATCAGAATGTTGGGCCGTTAAGAAGATGGATGAAAGACGATTGCATGTAGCAGAAATGAGAATGTTA
>DVPR01000637.1:0-13046 GCA_018239345.1 Oxynetra stangelandi
AAACCGGCGTGTATGTATGAAGAGACTGATGAAGGTAGACGAAGCACGTCAGGTTTGCAAGGACAGAGATGTTTGGCGCTCCGTGCTCTCTGCCTACCCCGCTAAGGATCTGGCGTGACGGTTATTATTATTATTAAATACATCCTACATGAATAAGCTTCATATTCCGCTGATAACTGGGCAAATAAAGGAATCAGTAAAATAATAGACGAGTTTTTTTATTCGTAGCCACTTTATAAGGCACGACTTTTAAAGCTTATGTTTTTGTTACTAGTGCTATAATTACTAGTATTTTCCAGTCAGGTTTTGCTATATGACAAACTAATATTAGTTATAACTTTTTATATTATTTATTAAGACTATAAATACAAGCAAAATGGGAAACTAAATGTTCCACATTGTTATCTCATTCCTATATATTTATTTATTTTTAGAGTGATATCAGTGATATCAAACTATTAGTATTTGAAGAAAAAATATCTTAAAACCGCTCGTTTGTTTTCGCATTTTGAACATATGCATAATATAATAATTTAATTTCAAAGCACGCACCTTTTCACACCGAACGGTCTCGCGTGGTACTCGCTAAGCTACCGTGAAATAAGAACCGGCCGACAATGAGCCACCACTGTTACGTATGCCCCTTAAATAATAGCTTGTTTTATCTCCCTGTCACTACTGAGACAATTTTGGATTTCAAAATATTCAATTACTGAAATGAACTCTGGAACCAAAAACACCAATCACCTCCAAGGATACAGGTTACATTTGCGTACACCTCGCCTGAATGTTTCGAAATAATTAACGCGTCAATTGATTCTTGGTGCTTAATGAATTAATAAAATTAATTAAATGGAATCTAATTTACATATTTCAGATTCGGCACTTTTCAATTTTAACTAGAACTGTTCAGGCAGGGGGCATGTGATTGGAAGGCTGTTAAGGTTGGATAGTGGTCATTGCAGGCGTCATGGGGAGTAGTGCGTGCCGCGTGCAGGTCACTCGCTGCCTGTGTAACCCGAGCCGCGTGCACTAACGCGACCGCGCCATAACATAATTAAAAATGATTTAAAGCATTCGCTTCGGCTGCTTTGTTTCGCGCATTATGTTTCACTTGTTCGCGTCGCCGTTGCCCGCGCACCTCAGTTTTTAACGCGCCCGCTCTTAATTCTGTCACAGTTTTTATAACCCCTTTTGTATTTATTAATTCCCTTTCGGCTCCGGTAGCTCTACGTTTCTCGGAAGGCGATCTCGACGCGACGTTTCTTTGAGTCGCGCCGTGTCTCTGCGCTAATGAAGCGTCCTATTTCGGCGCCGGTTCCCGAATATTAGGTTAAATAATCAATTAAGACACCACACGGAATCATAACGGCAGTCGACATAGCGCATATAGCTAAAGGGTTGGCTTAATTTGGAAAGGAATATTTGTCGCTTTCAATAAGTATATCGGTAGAGGAACTTAGCGCTTGTGCAACAGCCGGATAAATCAGGCTCAATAAATTTAAAAAGTATTTTATCAACAAGTGATCTCGATTTCGGACCGTATACAGCGGCCGTGTTAAGGTGGTAATAAAATTTTAATAAAACTTTGGGGAACAATGGGCGCACTTACTGGCTCGGCAGGCCATTTAAATAAGTATTTAAAGGATTAACTCCGGCTTGTTGACGCGTCGCGGTCGGTTATTGGATCTCGCGAACGAGAATACGCACGGCGCGACCGGGACCTCAACGCGCAAATAGAATTATTTACGTGTCACATACAAACTCGAACCGCACCTTCAATTTAGATTTTAGCTAATTAGAATACTTTTACGAGCACGATAATACTCAGGTGCTCGCGAATTAAGACTACTGTTGTTTACTAATGATATATCCAAATACATAGGATATGAAAGGGATTAAAATGAACAATATGATAATGTTTCGTTCTTATGATTACCCTTTAGGCGCTCAACGCTCACTGAATGACACCTACATATGTTAAACCGTCACATAATTTCACCAGGTTTGAAAGTTTTAACAATATCTTTTTAATGATGTAACATTTTCGAATTCTGTTAAATACAAAAAAATACAATAGATAATCTATTACTATTCTGTTACGTAACATCTTCGTTTCTTTAATAGTATGCTTAACTGATTCTCAGAATGAAGAACGTGTATCGCAACGTTCTCTCCAGTTATTCACAGCGTACTTACAGTTTTTTATCAGTTATTTCTTAAATTAAAACTTTTTATATCAATTCAGATAGTATATCCAAAATTGATTTTTAGATCATATTTTTATTGAATGGCTCATACAATTTTCAGTCGCCGTTGGATCAATGAATCATAATATAATTTTATCTTAGACAAATCACAATCAATACATAATAATCAATGAATATAGTCTTTACGAGAAAAGCTCTCAAGTTACGAATGTATGCGGCAGATATGTATAGAGATCGAATCAATTGGGCCGATTCACAACACGAGTGTTTCATTTGTTGCTCGCGAATGCAACACAGTTAGTAGCGGCGCAGTGAGTCGGCGCGCTTCGGAGCTCCATCTCTGTTAATTAGTTTTTTGTGTGCGTCGGTGGGGCGGGGCGGTCGACGCCATCAAATTACGATGAGTCGGCCTTTCAGCTACCGGCGCCGAACTGATAATAATTACACACTGGTTACTACCGTGCTGCGGCCGGCCACCGGCGACCCGCGAGCGCCGCGAACGCGCGCTCGCCTATCAAACAGGAAAATAATCGTTTTGACAAACCGCCGATGTGCAACCGAAATAGTCTCACACGATAAGTCATCGAACCCGGCCGCCGACGATAAAAACCACCGATAAAAGTGTAAACAACGCTCTCTTAAATTATACAGACGGTAAAGCAAATAAAACATATCCATCCGATGGTCGACTAGTGGACTAATAATCTAATTCACTCGTCGGTTTCTTCGTAACGGGCGCGCGGGCCGGCGCCGGCGGTACGGGGAAGTGCGCACGCGCGGGTGAGTGTCGACAATAAATTCCATCGATAAAATCGGCGACGTCGACGGCGCGCTCGGTAATTTCTTAACGACAGCGTAACCCGGTGGCGACGCGTGCGCGCACGCATTTTATTTCTCTTACGTCGACAGGCCGTTGGTAATAATTGTCGAGTGGATGGCTACTCAAAGTAGATGGTAATCAAGTCGACTATTAAGGTGATCTTAATGTAACTTTTTGGTCAACGACCGCTACGTTTGAATATCGAATCTCTGAACATCATCGGCGGGCGCTACATGTGTGGTGCTCTTATCGAGAGAGTGATTCGGGAATCGAGATGGAAGAGATATCGACGAATATTTTGTACTTCGTTTGAGTGGAGTACATTTTGTATGTCTAACTAGAAACGCATGTTCATGTTGATTTTATAGTCGTGGTTATTTTGAAAAGTCAGCTTCTTGGTCATTGTAAATATTAATACGTACATGTGTATAAATCGATGTTAAATTAGTAGTGTGAAGAGTTGGAATTGTGATTTTAACTGATTATTATTAGTGGACGAAGCGAGGCGACTACCGGCTTCATTGTTGCCTCTATTCACGCCGTTCGAATGAGCTTCCTACTAATTACCGCCCCGTCCATCCTTTGACGGTTGAATAGGGTTGACACCGGGGCTATGCGGCCGTTCCTCCATATCCACTCTAAGCATTATCTATATTTGAGTGACAGAATAATATCCGATAACAGTTTTTTACGCGTTGGTCATTACCTGTTTAGTATGAATAAGTCAATATCATTAATATCAAATGTTAGATAAAATTATAGACATTAGAGTCGACTATAAAACACGGTGCGCGTTAGAATGTTTAGCGACGCGCATGAAATATGCTAATTTATTGGATAATGTGTCGTGATTGGGTTTTGATTAATGACCGCGGCAACACTATCACTGCCATATTGATCGCTTATGTTTTTGTTAAATATAATATAAAATCCGAGCGGAGCTCCAACGAGCCGAGCACTCCCGGCCCACTGTGACTGGATTTAGGCTGCGTATCGTAATTGCAATGTCATTTATCATTGTCAGATTGCACGAGTGCGGCATTCTGATTAAAATACTTTGTTTTATTTAGAACTTAATTGGTTTTAATGCACGCGGGACAGGCAGCCCTACGGGGCGGGCGCGGCGGCTGTGGTACGTGAGGCTATGTTACATTATCTTTAATTAAAAATTCGGAGAGGCCATCACCAGATTAGTCCGGGCGGTCACAAAAAGGGTTACGAGGGATCAGGCGAAACACCTTCTTGATTCGTCACGAATCACAGATTTATTTTTATTTGAGGGGAGCCTTTGTTAGAGTTAACCGAATTTGCTGTTCATAAAAACGGGCTAATTAAGAAATGTTCGGGGCCGCCGTTAAAAGTGTTCGCGTTCTTTTGGCTCGGTCTCAGAACTCGCATTTTGTCTTATTTTAGACTATTTCATTAACCGTTCCCAAGGCTTTAAGTGGTATATATACATATATTATATTTATAAATGTTATTTGCTCTCAATTGAATTACACGAGCTGACACTGATGAGTTATTGACTAGCGTGCTGAATACTTTTTCATTTCTATCGAACAGCAAACAGATCAAGAAATATTAAATGCTAAAAACTGTCACCTTTTACAAGAATATAAAAATATTAAAAGAAAAAAAAAATGACGAGAGACCGTCATGTGCAAAAACCATATCAAATGACAAATTTTTATTTTATTTTCATAAAATGGTTTCACTCCATTTTAAGCGAAAGGTATATTATTATCGTGTAAAGTTTTATTCGCCTCTTTTGTATAACAATAAATGTTTTAAATTTAAAACAAACGGTATTACACAAGATTCATGTCAGTTCTATTGATGAGAACATTTATAACATCGTCTGGAAGATAAACGTTTGTTATCACAATAAAACGAAACTAGAAATCTATTCAAGGATAAATGTTTTCGATACCTTTATGATCAATGTATTCGAAACTCGCGCCCGTATGTTATTCCACCTCGAAGTTCCCATCTATTAAAGTATTAAATATCATACACACCCATCTACCTATCTTTGTCAAATAACGTTGCGTATCTCATGACGATCTCAGTCAAACATCTTGGGGAAACCTGCATATCTAAGAGTCCTGAGCAAAACCTTTTCCGAACTATGTGAAATCCGGTAAACCGCAATTTGCCAACGTGGAAGACAATGGCGTTAATCCCTAACGACCAGCAGTGGACCGATAAAACAGTTGATGATGTTGATACGATGATTAACTGTATAAGTCAACATTTAATAGTGCAGTTACACTAGAGCGATACTAATCCGTATGAGAAGCAACCATCTCGGTCCTGAAGCGTAGCAAAATTTCTGTTACGGGCTAATAATAGGAATAAGTTCCTTACACTCCTGTCCAAGGTCAGTTGCAGTTGCCACTAGCCGCTACTCTTCGCATAAACAGGAAATGAGCATGCTTAGTCGTGAATTAGTATTGTTTTGATATGACTACAATAGAGATATAACATTTGGCAGACAAATACAACAAATGCCTGATAGAAATATATGAATATAACATAGGGAATAAATTTAAATGGCATACGAAAGAAAGTTTAGGAGCTTAAGATATAAAAATGTTATTATTTTAGTCGAAAAGTTTAAAACTGTTATAATCTATGCAGACAGTTCAGTAGTTGCATGACGCAAGCCGCGTCCGTCGGCCGCGCGGCGCGGAGCTCCAAAGTATACCCACCCCGCCACCTATTTGCGGTAATGCCAGGTCCTTTATTGCTAAATTTATGATTCCGACGCGCTTGCTACTGCCACTTAGTTGTAATACATCGTTGTTAGCGCTTGCTCGTAAGTAAAAAACGGGCAGATAAGCGACACACTTGTTTTTTTTATTCATCATGCCCTTTACAAGCGCGGTAACGTAGTAAACTGTATCGCAGCCACAACTTAGTAATAGCTCGCTATATATGTACTTACGTATCTATATAAAGCGTCCATTAACTCTATCACTAGGGCTTCTTACGAACGTCTCCCGCATGTTGTCGATGCCGTATGTATTCAGTTCGTCTAATCCCGGTAAACAGGTGTAATGATGGCAGAGGATCATTTTATATAATGAAAGCACCAGTGGATTTCTTTTGCGTCAACACGAGACGTACGCTTTCATTACGCGCCGAAATAAATCAAAATAATACGAGCGCAAAAGATAGCGAATGGAAAATCATCCCGACCCCGCGCGCCGGTGATTTATGCCGGTAATTTTCCGGACGGTTACGAAAGTAACCTGCGATTTTTCTTCTTGCACACACGTAATTAGATAATTTTCATGGATTTCCCGCCTTCCTCTCGTTTTACGTACACAGATAACGTCAATTTGTGTTCCTCCGGCAATATTTTATATTTAGGTATGTAAATTTGAACATTGACGTCTCTGGATAGATAGATACTAGATAGATAGATTCTTCTTTCGATGGAATAATTCCAACAAAATAAATAAATAAATAAAATAAAATAAATTTTATTTTATTTTATTTATTTAATGAAGGAGACAGGGGAGGTTAATTAACAATACGCTGAGCGTCGGTCGCCAATCGCCACGCTGTTCTCGTATTCATTTGTGTCGTCGGTTTAATTGCTCATCTCGCGATTCAGCTTTTTTAATAAATTCCGAGGACAGCCGGCTTAGCCCGACACGATCAAAAAACACTAAGCCAGGGCGCGCTCGGCCGAAATGAACAAAAAAAAAAAAGACAGATTTTAATTTATAAGAGACAGGACAAACGATTAATAATTTATTTGTACCCTCCGTTTCTTGCACGAGATGGTCAATGGTCGGAGCGTTAAAAACAACCGTTAAAACCGTGGACTTTGTATAGCTCGCGCTTAGCCCGAAATGCCAATTGCGGGTAGACACAAGTATACAGCGAGCCGGAATGTCGCTTTAAAAAAGCCCGCAAATAAATAAATCGCGTCGCACGCACCGACCGCGCAAAAAAACGTCCCACCATATTCGATTCTTTAATGTGATTTAAAAAAATAGAAGCAAGAGGAGGTTGGCTTCGATTGAAAATGAATGAGGGCGAGCGCGATAGTGGAAATTAGCATTGAGGTAGGATTCAGGAGCGGTCTTTGTGCGATCATATCGAGGTGTATTCTTTGCGCTTTTTACGGCGGCGACGCGCTCGGCGCGTCTTTTCAGTCCTTATTACGATCCTGTCGCCTTTTTGTTGCAAATAATTACGGTCGCGCTCCACAATCACGTGTCGATAAATTTTTGGAATCGCCCCAGTCGAAACCCAACACAGATAGGTCTAAAAACTGCTTGATGAATGGTAAAATCCTGACGTTCACAAAACGCCCGTACGCATACGCAAAAGGCGATTTCACGATCGGTAAATAAGAATATAATTATTTTTTAATTTCACTTTATTCTCAATATAAATCATGCAATAACGTAATTTTTAAATAACCTTGCTCGCGGCTAGATTTTCAACTGTTAAGAGAGATTTAAGGGAGGGGGGACTTGAAACTTTCTATCGACAAATAACTATTAGGTAACACTGCATACGTTACCTATTCTTCATTGGTTTGTTTACATTCGCAATTTATTTCCTAAAGGGAATAAGATTCCGATCGTGCGTCCATTAGCCTATCCGGCAGGTTGAAATAAGAAATAAACCGTGTATTGTCATGCTTTAAATTCAGGTAAAATCATTAGAACAATGCCGTAGTGCACAACTGTGTGTAGCGAGCCCTTAACCGGGAAGAATGTTATTTATTTATTGAACATTGGAACGCGGTGTGGTCCCTATTCCGCGGCGGTCGCCACTCTTCAAGCGGGCAGCGATCGCTCGATAGCGCGCCATTAGCGCCGAGCCTCGCGCCGGCGTCCAATTGTGCGCTTAGATAGCGCATACAAATGTCGATCGGGCGCTCGCGACCCGCAGCCTCTCGCCGCTCGGCTCATCTGCATTCAATTCCATTGTTGCCTTATTACCGAACACTGCCTGTGTGCGTACGTTATCTATCATTTATGAAAACCCCCAAAAACACCTTGTTTCACCTGTAGACTATATCCTATAGTTGATTGTTACCAATCTTTTGTCCTTTTCGATACCGTCAAGTACTCAACATCCCTAAGTGATATAATGAGAATGATTCGTCATGTCTCATTTCCTTAGTTCTACGTTGTACCCGGTATTCCCACTCAAGTGTATTACTACTATCACAACTTGATATCATACTTTAGAAATAAGGATAAATGAACGAATGATTTTTTTCCATATGAGAATATTAATGAGCATATAGTTACTATTTATAAAACAAAAAAAATAAACGTAAAACGAACACTCAATTACTTATATTTACGGCATTACTCTTTAAGATGCATCTATAATATCTTAAGAAGCATTAATTGCAAGTAAATAATTCATGCGGGCCATAAGATACATAAATACGCAATCATATAGGACAGAATACGAATGTATTTTAAATGGTATATCTTATTAAACGGTACAAAACGAGCAGTACGTTGTTTGGTAAGAAAATAACTTTACACGCAATAAAGCACGTGTTTTATGGCCAACGATTGACAGGTGGCGAAATGGGGCGATAAAATAGCATCAAAATGGAACGGACGTCACTATGAGAACCATAAGTTTGAACTCGTACAAGTAGCTCTCGCTGCTAATAGCGTTAGATAGACTGGTATTGCTTTAAATAGCTCAATGTATGTATATTAAAAACAGCGGATCGCACCACAGCAATAAGTGTTAAATTAAATTCATATTCCTTAAAATATTTATAAGATATTTTCTTTTGACTTCGATTCACGTGTTTGATAAATTGAGTGGAAAATCGAAACATTTTGGTGTCATTAACATAAAATGATGTAAAACGCTAGCAACAAAAATATAATAAAAATATTCTCTCCAATTTGAGCTTTAACATCTGTTTAAATCACAACTCACACCTTGCATTCAATCATAAAGCATTTTAAAACTTGTTTCTATTCGCCTACATGGAACGGTGAGACAGGCGCCCAAAAAGGGTAATTATACGCGTTTCTGCATGATTGACCCGCGCAATTCGAGGTCGAAGTAATTAAAGTGTCCAATGGCATCAAGTTGAGGCTTAATATAAGACCTTTATGCGCGAATTTGCATTCATTATGTGACGCTCTTATCTCTTTGTTTTATATCGCGTACATTAAAAAATAAATGTGTGCGAGTGTAGGATTGATGTTCTCTTAAAATCGGTCAAGAACAACACCGAGGATTGTCTTATACGGGTTCTTGATTGTAAATTGTGTTAAAAAAAAAAAAATATTTCAGTAAACACCGTTGGATCATTGAGAGAGTTTTTTCGTGTAGAAATGCATTAAATTACATGAATACTTTACTGTTATATGAAAATCTGTATCCGATTAAATATAAATATGTTGGTACCTTTGAGCACTAAACTGCTAAAAATTTTGGTATCCCTGACACCCACATATTCCATAATCAGACATGTCAATATTTATGCTTTCACAAGTATTTGACAAAAGATTCTACTCACACTGAAACTTTGTGATGTGCACGTTAGGTTTTGGTCTAGATTATAATTTCGCATTAGCATGTCGGAGTGCGCTGAGCTTGAGTTCGAAACGCGTCACAGCTTGGCACACGCGAAGACGGTCTGTCGAGACGCGACTTCCGAACACTAATTTTATCGTTGCATTGCCGCGTTGCGTCTCGAAACGACCTCCCTCAGAACACTGGTGGATATATTCTCCTGTCTGTCATAGATCGTAATAAGTACTTTCATCTTTCATTGATATTAAGAAGACATTAATTGAAGGTTAGTGAACGGAGAAGATTCTGGATTAAATCATTTAAGAACATTAATAAACCCGATGACAACTGTTTTCTGAAATAAACCAAGGATTACAAATAAAAAGATAATAGATAGAAAGGGGAAATTTTCGAGTACCAATTGCTAGAGCATCTCAATTGCGTTCTGAAGTTCGCTGAATTTGGAAACGAAACGTCAGTCCACCTTAATATGTGTCCACCCTTACTCATATAAGTATCGAGCATTTTGAAAAAAAAAACACTATTCTTAATGCCATTCCTGGGTTTTGCATATACATCATATTTAATAATATCTTATTAATTATATCGAATCTTCATACGAATAGTTCTCATGCAAACCACTTACATATACATCGAGTGTTAGTATGCATATATCCGCAGATTATCGCGCCACTGTTGACGAGGGCAGAATTAGCCGACGCTACACGCGGTCATTTGTAACGCCTTGATTGAGTGGTCGTAAAGCGAGGTGGCCACAATTGCTACTGTCATCGACCCAGCGCGGTGGTTGATACCCATACATCTCGACAGACCGTATAATACAAGCCAACCAGCTACATACAAATATGTAGTATGTACGTTGTATCGATGTCGTGTGTGATTACTTGATAGGGTCGTACGATAAAAATTGTCGGGTACTTTTAATATTGCGTTCATTTATTGTTTATTATTAGATATCATTTTATCGTGAAACTGTTGATCAGAGATTGGGAAGTTTAACGCCACGGTGTACCATGGTGACCTGTTGCGTGTCATAGAGAGCTCTGCCCTGTAGTGTTCCTCATGTTACTGTTTACTTCCTAATGTTATTTTTCATAATTGTTACATCGAGTGATAGATATTTAATGATAAAAATGCTTATTATATATTAGTATATTCAGACTAGACACCACCCCTCCCATATATGTTCTTATATACACTTCGGTCCTTTGTATCTGTCTTACAATTTTTCCTTCACTAAGATTATACATATACCAACATGAGTTAAGGGCGTATCAGCTTTATCCGCCCGTTCAATTATCAAAATGAGGTGACATACATACATATATAAAGGTGTCATCGCAATTTCATCAGTCAACGAACTCAAATGACACGGATATTTAGCATCCGACAAAAGTCTGCAGATATAATGATTGATTAGTCATAATGATACATTCATTAATTCGCTCCGAAGTACTCGTTATTATTTAGTGCAAAAAGAAACATTTGTATTGGATATGTAGTACTTTTGTTAAGTCTTGTCAGGAGATGGTATCACATCGAAACTCTGAAAACACCTGAAATTATATTTTAACAGTAATGGCACAGAGCTGCTTCCAAAACGAGACAAAAAACGTAGACATTAATATGATTTATACGTGTGTTATTCAATTTTACAATTGTATACCTCTAAAAAAACATCCTAAATATTAGAGACATTTTGATTACTAATTGTGGCCAGTATTCAATCACATCACAAATTTTAATTGTAATCAATCTCGAAGTAAGTTCAAGTACCTTCAAGTTCCGAAGTCAATGTATTTTCCCGACTTATTATTAACAATTTGCACGCCAAAAAAAGGCAAATGTGAAAGACTATAACAACCTGTTCTCATCCATTGACCACATTTTTGGCAAATAAATTTTTTATTTATTTTTATAATGAATTGAGTATTTATTATTCTTAAAATGATTCAGAATGTATGGTATAATTAGAAGTGATAACATTTAAATGTTTTATCATTTATACAGTTTACGATTGTGAATCTTTACGATGCGTCGATGAGATCGAGGGGTATGAAGAGAATGTAGCTTGCCAATTGATTTTGGCTGTTCATTGGCCGGTGTCAATGAGCTCGTCTGCGGGAGTACTGATCGAAACGCGTTGCTTCATTTAAAATAATTAGAGCTTCCAATATGAACAGAATAAATCGCGTATCAGTGTCGTATTATTTATAACACTAAAGAAATTATGCATATACTTTTCTGTGCATTACCAACTTGTTAAATATGTACCGGCTCTATTGAAATCAATAAATATATTTGATATAAATAAAAATATAGATATCTATAAAAAAAAATTGTTTCATTAGATCTTTTGTTTTCTTATTGTGATGGAAAGTCACATTGAAAGTATCAAAAAAACGGTGCATAGTACATCAAAATAGAAATGAATAAAAAGAAATGATTACAACTTTCACATCACGGATCTAACAAGTCCAAAACAAGGACCGAGATTTCAATTAGAATTCATTGACAATAGATTCGTTTGAATACCGGAAAAGTCAATAATTCGAACCGAGCGTTTATTGAGTCATTTATCCTAACTATGGGCGCTATGATTAATATCCCGGATATTTTGCTTAAGGGCGAGCTAGAAACGATATTAACATTTCCTGTGCAATCGATTTTACTTGTCCGTCTATTAGTTTTACATTCATAAAATTCATATTTACATTACACTGTTCACGTTTATTATTACTTAAAAGCTTTCATTGAGTATTTACCTATTCTTTTAGACCCGACGCTGTTCAGGTTGGTTTGTGATACACTAACTACTTCAATTACTGCGTTATACCAACGATTCTTGACACGTCGTCGAGACGCTATCTAATATTAAAGCGTCTTAAGTCAACCATTATGTTATGTCAATAGGGTCCTTCCTGATTGGATTGGACAGATTACATGAAGGCATACATATTACAGTGAGGACTTGTACAAGTGAACTGCGTATAGTGCTTAGCTGTACAGCGCCTAATCTCGTATTGTATGTAGGACTTGTATGTGCAAGATAAAGTGGGGCCGATGAGAGCGGTGTCATCTCGAATGACATTAGCGTACCTACTAACTGTGTAAGCCGCAGATCGCGCGGCGCGGGAGTTCGGTCGGCTGGTAGCAAGTGATAAATAACGCGTAATTGAGCGACGGAAACAGCCAATGAGTAAATCTCGTCCGTCAATTTATTTAAATTATTTATTAGTGGCCCGCCATAGACACCCGCCACGATCGCTTTCAGAACCGTTCACAGAGCGCCGGACGCGGCCAGTGCTGCTTCACGCTGGCCAACGATGTCGATAAACGGACATTCATGGACAGGCCACACAACTGTACCGTGTCCAGTTTTGGTACATCCAGTACAGAGTATTGGGTTTATATTCTAAATATTCTTTTCTTGAATAGTGTAATGTACCTATATATGCACAAAAGAAAAT
>DVPR01000638.1:0-13042 GCA_018239345.1 Oxynetra stangelandi
AATTACTTTTACGCATGGACGGGTACAGCGGTGAGATCACCCTCGGTCAGTCGGTTCCAGCTGCAACTGTTTTGCCCCCATTCCCAACCAGCATGAAACCACACCACACACAGCTCTCGTCATCAGCCCCCACACATCTTACAATGGAACAGGTTCTTATATTATTTAAATTTATTTATTTGTAGTATGTAACATGTAAAAAGGGTTGTTTTGATCACATTTCTATAAACATTATTCATTCAACAATCTTATCGCATATAAATTTCTGCTATATCTGATGCAACTTATGCTGATAATATTTTATTTTTAATTAAGTTGTATGAATTGAAATATATTCACTTGTTTTATTACAACTCAACAGATATGGCAACGCAGGGAGCCCCGTAAACACCTTCTATCAACAAGTTCGTTGGCAGAAGCCGGCTCGGTTTCTTCGTTATCTGGAGGCCTTCTTAGTCCCGGCACGGGAGACTTCTCTCAAGATGAAGATGACAAAGATTTGGAATCCGATGAGGACAGTGATAGATACGAAGATCTGTCATCTGATGGTATGATGTATTAATTAATTAATCACACACCCAATTTAAAATTTTTCCTATATCTAAAGCGAACACAATATATTTTAACTCATAATGTACAAAAATTACAATATGTGACATATGTGTATAAACTGCCTTATTTTACATTGTCTTTGAGTGTATGTATATGTTAGAAAACAAATAGTATTTTTGATGGGCACTAGATACCGATACCACGTAATGGTATGATGTCACACTATAACTTGGAATTTCCATTTGTATAATTGCTAATACAACATGTGCTGGTTGTTTATCCTTTTAAATTTTGATAACAAGCACTCTGATACTGGCATGTCTTGTCATAACTTATATTAATTTAAGCTCATCTGGCCACATGTAAGCTTTGTTAGTAAGAATATGTGTATGATGTGGTCTATGGAATAAGAACTCAGGTTTTGGAAATGTTTCATAGCAAGCTAAGTTATTTGATGATATTTTATAGAACAACATAGACTGCTGGGATAAATATTATAATAACAGTAAAAAACTATTATAATCCGGTCCAAATTCTCTGATTGACTGCTTATGGTTTGCATTTGTAGTAAATGTATAAGTTTTTAGTAATTAAAACTAATATCAAATCAATTTAAAAATGAATCACTAATTGCTTTTGTTGTGTATTTTTAACTGGAAAAAAATTCACAAATAAAATATAAAACATGAATTTCGAGACCAGTATTGCACATAGGTATGCTGCAGCACAATGAAACACGTTACTGAAATGTGGAAGTCAATCGAGACCGTCTTACTGATGTCTAATAATTCACTTATTAAACTGATTTTAATGAAATATCTTAAAAACCAAATACACAAATGAATTGGTTTTTTAAAACAATACATCCTATGGCAATTAATTGTGATTGTGAAAGATATTATCCTAATGGTTGTCTCACTTGATGGTGTTAATGATATTCTATTAATGTAAAATATTGTTCTACACTTTAGTCAAGGAGGGTGGTAGGAGGGGGGTTTAATTTGAGTGTGTCGGTAAAATCAAACTTAAGTTTTTAATATCAGTTAAGTACTTTATCTCAGTGTGTCATTTTTTATATCCTATTTATTAGCACTATTACTATTAAATTATGTGGTTCTATGATTGTAATGCTTAACATTGATGCTGAAGGCAAGTTCAATAAGATATTGCCTTGTACATTACAGAATCAAATGATGAATGCTCGGAGAGCAAACAAGCTCGTCACAATTCCAAGAAGGAAAGGTACTTTTGGCAATACAACGTTCAGGCTAAGGGTCCAAAAGGTCAAAGGTTGATTTTGAAGAAAAAATCGGAAGATCCACACATTTTGAATTCTGTCACCGACCCTGTTTTCAGTCCCAATTGTAGTGTCCGAGGTATTAAACACAGGTAATATCGAAGTCTATTTTAACACCATTTATTTTTGTATTTTTCAAATTTTAATTGTTTTTTAATTATATTCATGAATTTCTCAATGCAAATTGAACTTTTACAGTGGTAAAGCACGCAAGGGCGACGGAAATGACTTAACACCGAACCCAAGGAAATTGTATGTGATTGGCAAAGAATTGGACAAATTGGGAAAAATCATCAATGATATGATACCGGTCAGCGAGTTGCCATTTAATGTGAGACCGAAAACAAGGAAAGAAAAGAACAAACTAGCCTCGAGAGCTTGCCGGTTAAAGAAGAAAGCACAACATGAAGCCAACAAGCTTAAACTGTACGGCTTGCAGCAAGAACATAGTGAGTGATTTTCTTATATTTGTTTTAAAATTTAAGAAAATGATTTATCGGACACCTATCGATGGCTGATTAACGCTTTGGAGTATTTCTTTATTCAAACGCTTCTATTGTAGGGCGCCTCTTACATGGAATCAACCAAATGAAACAAATTGTGGGCAGTAGAATCACAAATCCGGATAATAACGTAGACTGGTCCACACATATCACCAGCATTGTCAACACGGCCACAGGTAATCAATGAAAAATATTGGCAATATAAATTTTTGTTTAATGAATGCTTTATTAATTCAATAAATAACCGTCACGCCAGGTAACTAGCGGGATCGGTACGGAGTGCCAAACAGAGCACGGAGTGCCAAACATCTCTGCCCTTACAAACCTGATGTGTTTTGTAAAACCTGTGTGTTTGACAAACATAGTTCATGATGCATACAATTTATTATGCATTTTTTTTACATTCATGCCGTATCTTGATCTTGATATCTAGAAATGATATATATAAATGTCAAATACCAGTACTCTTGCATGTCATAAGATAAACTGGTTCCTACTGAAACTTATATCAGGTCTTATATATAATTTTACCTTCACTTTAATTTCTTTTGCGCAATTGTTGCTGTATGTATACATCGGTGTGAATTAAATGATTTTCGTTATTTCTTCATTCTTATTATTATTACAGAAATAAAAATAGCCGGCAAGACATCTGAATATGTAAACATGATTCTGGGGAATGTGAAGATGGGGAAAACTGACGGTGGATTACATGAAATTTAATGGTAACAATAAATTACAGATATTGTAAAATTATTACTACAACGAAAGGCTGTTCTATGTACCTCCAAAGTTATTTACAGATTTATTTTGATCATATAAAAGTTTAATTGTCGAAGACAATGTTATTTTTGTATGGATAAAAAGTGTAAGGGTTAGTCATTATGAAGCTTAGCATGGCAACTAATGTGGGGTGATGTAAAAATATTCAATTGTTTTATTATTTAGATGCCATAATAGAGGTGTTGGATAAGGTGTTAATGTTTATAAAATATCTATGTACAGTAGAAAGTTATGTAACTTTGGAAAATATAGTCGTTCTTTTTTTTATATTATGTTAATTTTTTAAATTGTTATATATCTAATATAGTATTTTGGGATGAATATTGAATATTGATTTTGAATGGGGAACTGCCATCTAATTGGTTATTTCGCATTAATTTTAAAGTGATATAAAATATATGTATTTTAGGTTTTTTCTTATTCCTAGTCTTGACATAATATATTATGCATATAGTAAGTAAATTTATAAAATAAATAAAATGAAATGTACACTTTATATAAATATTAGAGCTACTTGAGTACCCTGTTTTTTGCCTCAGAAATTGATATTATAATAAATAGGTACATTTAGGGCATATAATTATAAGTGTGATACATTTTGTATGAGACAGTAGATAAAAGCATAATTACGATATGGCAATATTATTGTAACACAATAGTTAATTGTGACACAAACTATATTAAACTAAATACATACATACATAATACACAATTATCATTCGAATAATCATTATATGTTATTAAATTATCTACGTATCATTTAATTACAATGTAAAGTGTGTATAATAATTGGTTTGATTGTGTTACAGTTTTCTGACATTATTTGCAGACGAAACAAGCCGGTGTGTGTATATTTAATGCACAATAAACAAATGGCCACTTCCACATATAATCAACCTAAAATTTGTGCAGCTGATACATTACATTTATTCTGTAAGATTAAGTCTTCTATTGGCTTGGCGGCTTGAGTCAATTTCATCCATTTACATTAACTATTATAATGCCATGCCATATAACCAATGTATAATGAAGAATGGTTTAAAAAAAAATGATCTTCCAAATCGTTTGTGGATAGAAGTTTTTTAACGGATATAAAAAAGGACCCACAGACTGATTTAAGGCCTAAAGAGTGATGGGAAAATCGCTATGAGACGTTTCAATGCTAGAAGCCGTTTTATTGTCAGTTCTTGGTGAATATAGGGGGCACTGTAGTGCGTGCTATTATTTAGTGAGTATACTTTACCGGATTTGAAACGTATAAGCCATATCAATGATAATAATTACTCTTATAACTGTATACATATTTTTAATTTTAGTACATAAAATAAGTAAGTAATTATTAAGAAAGAACACATTGCGGGATTGACCACACTAGAGTATCCAGTGCAATGTGAAAAAAATTGGTTTAGGATGTAATGTGTCTATGATTTTAGCATATATATATGTATATATATATATGCATGTATACTTGTTTTTATTTATACTTCTGAAATAAATTTGCCACCATGTGGCATATTTAAATTATGTTAAAAAAATGCAATATAAAATGTTTATACCTTAATATTGGATTGTAGAACGACTAATTGTTGATGTGTTACTGAGTGATTTATATAATATATGATATTACCGCACCATAAATATTGGATATATATATTTTTAAATTAGGTAAATGTTTTATCTCTACATAATTACAAAAAGAAAATACATAATATAATACCAAAAATATATTTAGTGTTAAAAATAATTAAGATAAGCATTTAACATTATAATTTAGCTCTGAAATACAGTCAGGAAATATAGTAAGAGTATTAATGAAAAATATATTTTTTATTATTACATGTTATTAATATGAATAGTTTTAACGTGCGAAATGATCTGAACGATAATGACAAATGGTGTAACAAAAAAAAAGTCAATATGTCTTTCATATATATTCATGCATTTCGAATTGTAAAACAAAAAAATATGTTTTTAAGAATTTGTCTCCAAAACAATTATTTATTATATAACATAAAGGATTATACCTCCAATATGGCAGTATTTGTTAACAAATCATTGAATATGATAATATCTACTAAACGAGTACAAATTATACTTATATGTATATATATTTTATATAAATCAAAATACATAAAAGAATACATAAGAAGATTCTTATTAAATATTATACATTTTGTGTCAAATTTATAGAGATAAGTGGGATTTTTTTATAGAAACCTTTATAAATTCTGCTCTAAACGCCTAGTGTAAACGCTAAATAAAGATATTAAAAAAAATATGTGATAATCTCGCTGTAATACAGTTAATTGAATAACGGGTGAGAATAATATCTAGCCATTGACTTCGTCTACTGGTTTGTTTTATATTGAACGCGTAAGACGCCATGATAAAGATGATTCTACAAAGAGACAACTTCACCGATTGATGGGTTCACCTTCGGATATGTTATTTTCTTAAATATAAAGAGAATTACGTGAAAAATTTTAATACTTCCATTTATACAATATTAATAATGTTCATTGTTCAAGCTGCAGTAAAAGCGGGCGACATTACAATGTCGTAATGTACGAAATTAAAATTACCTAATAAATTATTAATGTTCGATCAACTAAATGGAAAGTCTCCAGCACGATGCGTGCAGGCATGTATGACATTAAATATTCCATTCTATGTATTGCTAACAGAAGGTGAGTGTGCGAAAACTTTTGTTGTGGAGCTTTAATAGCTCCGTACGATTCTGCAACACATGAGAAATATCATAAGACAATCAATCTCTTTAGACTGAAAAGAGTTTAGGTGATTGTTTTGATTTTCATTCGACTTGAAGCGAGAAAAGCGCATCGCATATTTAAGAAGGCGGTAGTTTGAAACAAACTGCGTATGCCTAGCTGCTAAGCATTTTGCCATGTTTTATTTTGTTTATTGTTAATAAATGATAAGTGAGTGTATATCGAATCTTGGCATTGCGTTAAGACACGATTAAGCTATATCATTACTACGAGTGTACCCATAAAAGCTTATGTTATAAATGTGATGTAACTATGTCGATAAGTAAAAGTTTTTGAGTAACATTAATATAGGCATAGATGTATTTTAAACTTTCTGTATAGATTTTAACGATTATTTAATAGATGTAATAATATTTTTTTATAGCCTACCATTTGATAAATATTGAAATAAAACTGAATGTGCCTATCTATCATTATTATGTTGATGTAACTGGCAACTTAACGCTACA
The DNA here is from genome assembly GCA_018239345.1 of Oxynetra stangelandi. NCBI lineage: Eukaryota > Metazoa > Arthropoda > Insecta > Lepidoptera > Hesperiidae > Oxynetra > Oxynetra stangelandi. Next base: position 6,374 of record DVPR01000638.1, read on the forward strand.
ATTTACCCAATGATATAAATGTATACCTATGTCATATGATAGTTTATAAATATCTTACATTTTATCATAAATGTTTCGTTCGTGTATTAGCATCGATGGGCGGAAGAAATTTTGATAAGATACGTGCAATTATTTTAGATATTTCTTTCAGTAATGACACCTTGGCTGTTTTTTGTTTTGTTTTTTTAAGAAATAAACTATTTCATTGTTTGCATAAAAAATTAATAACCGTCACGCCAGGTCCCTAACGGGGTAGGCAGGAAGCACCGAGTACCAAATATCTCTGTCCTTGCAAACCTGACGTGCTTCGTCGACATTCATCAGTTTCTTCATGCATACAAGCCGGTTTCGGAGGCTCTTGACGCCCCTTGTTGGCATTGTTTCGTTAAAAAATATTTTTTTCATAACAGATGAATTGTTTTTCATGTTGTGCACAATATTACATTTTGGTGTAATTTCCTTGCAGTGCACTTGGGAACCCCATAGAGGCGTGGTATATTAGAACGTTTGAGCACTTGTAACGACATTAAAACACGACTTTATGCTTTGATCAAAAGCATTTATCACTTATCTGTATAAAGGTTAATTATTCTTTTAGGAGTAATTATGCTATGAATTTATAAATCCAGCAAACAATCCTTTAGAACTTATCAAGTAATTATTACCCAATGTTTCGGGTTGCGCAGAGATCTAATATGGCCCAGCGCTCACGTAACCAGAGTAACAAGGATATTGTCCTTGAATGACTAGCATTCATTAATTTGAATGTATAGCGATCATTATCTTGAAAGCCTAGCATTCATTATATTGAATGTTTAGCGTCCATTATTATGCTTCACGAAGGTCGAAGTTAAACTTGTCAATGTCGTAAGTGAATCTAATGACAGTATGTTTTCGTGTTACGTTTACATTGGATATTATGGATTGAAATTTGCTTATATTATTATTATATGGCACTCTAAAGTATCAAGTTTTTGCACATAATTTGTTACATTGTTTTTATGTTAAGTTGCGAATAATTTTTTGCACTTCAAATAAACCAAACTTAACTGGTCTGCGATTCAATAGGCTGTGTTTATGTTTATAAATTCTAATAGAATAGAAAATTTGTTTTTCCTCATGAATTTATGTAAAATTAATTTTAACAATATAATATTGTGTTAATATGTATTGATGTTAAATAAATAAATAAACTAAGACACAAATTTTAATTTAATTTCTCGAAATTTTATCACAGTTTTACATTGAGAAGAAGAATTTAGTTTTTACTTTGAGAATGAGTCATTAAAAAAGTGGGTTTTTGATGTAACTTGAAATATAACACTTGCTACAATTACAAAAATATTATATTTAATAAACATAAGTAAATTAAATATACAAATTAGAATTTGATAAAATTTTTGGTTTAAATTCCGATATATTAAATTTTTGTAGTAGATTTTGCACATCGTCTGTTTGATATTCATGAGAATTTGCCATGTAAAATATCAAGATAGTTGTGGGCAGCTTTTTATCCTCTCTCACCATAAAAGCTGAAATGATAGGTAAATTGGAATTATATTATAAACTTATAGAATAAAAATCTCTTTATTCTAGACATAAGTTAGTCAATTTGGTGAAGTTTAGTGAAACAACTGTATTAACCCACAGAGCTTTGGTATAAAATGTTATTGTATCTTTCATATCGAAAATTGGTTTCCTCCAATGATTTAAAAGAAGCTATCATAGATTATTCAATTTTCTTAACTTTTAAGCACCCCATTGATTTTAACTGTATATTATAGTGGAGGTATGTGGATATGCACTTATCAACAGCTGAATATTCATACTTCTATTTGGTTTATATACAACTTTGCAAACTCCAGTAAGCTTTTGATACGCTTTGTACCATGACATTCACGGTGCGGGCAATTTAAACATATGCCTGTGTTCTCTTGCCGTTAAGTTGATAGGTCAAAATGATCTGATTACGATAATAATCAAACATGGTTAAGTAAGTAATCTATATCTTTATAAAATTATAAAATAAATGTAAAGGAAAACATACCACCCGCCGTGAGACCAGAAACAATATTAGGTTGTTCTAGTTTCGGATAATGCATCGCAACACCGTCTGATTCAAGTGTATTAACGATTTTCCTAACAATGCTAGATGTTGTTACAGCCTGCTCTGTTTGATATTCAGAAATGGGTTTTACCACTACTGCCATCATAGTTTTACTTTTACAAATAATATCTTGTAGTAGTTTTACAATATCATTGGTCAGTATCAAGTCAAAGTCTTTTATCACACAAATATAATTATTGTCAACTGATGCCTTGTACAAATGCAAATTTACTTCTTTTATACAATTTACTTGCTGAATATTTTTATTAGCCTTCATCGCATCATCCCAAAGACATTTGCCTTCAAATAATAGAAACGATTCCACCTCGTCAGGTACTTCCAGAGGGTTCTGCCATTGTAATCTGCAAAAATGGGACAAATCAGTGTATTATACAAAGATTATTAGACACATTAAATGGATAGAAGTAAACAATAAATAGCCTTAAATTATTAACAATATTTATAACTAATATTGGATGTATGAATATATTCCTAAGTTAGGTGTTTAAAAAAAACGGCTATATATTATTAATTTGTTATTAATTTTTTAACTTACTCTGGCAATTGGTACCTGCTTTCTATATCATCCCAATCTTCCCAAATAGCCCGACTAGAGGGCTCTATTATTTCTCCGAATGTAGACATTTGTTATTTTGATAACTGAAGCGATATTATAAACATCCACATGTATGTATAAAATCGTCTAATGACTACAACGATTGAGTTTTTTGTAAATGTTATAATGGTAATTTGCTGTTTTTGTACTTAAACCGAAATACTAATATGATACTTAAGTGTCAGTCAGTCAGTGATTTGACACTTTTATCAAGAATTTAAAATAGTATTCTCTGTATATATTTCATCTGAAAGCCATATATATAGCTAGTCAACGTTAATAGTGATTCTGCCAAAGAAAAAAATTACTCAATCAGATTATTTTTTTTGTGTAAGTATAGTGGATTTACTCTTATTAAAGACCATTTATTTATATACTACGAACATTTAACTACAAACATCCTCAAGGTTCTTTGACTTGTCATTCCGCTAAGCAGAGCCATTTTTGGCGTTATATTGAGAGAAACAAGCCACACATTTCAAGTAATTTATAATGACATGACTGATATCAATTCAGATTAGAACAATTTCTAATTTTCCGCGTGTTTCTGTATTGAATTCGTTATCCTGTAAATGGACCGTTATTGTCTATGGTACATTGAAATCTACGGTCTTCATTAAGCGTATATTTTATACCTGCATACTGTCCACAGACAATCATTGACATGACAAACAACATGGCAGTTCAAGTACAGATACATTTTTCTATTACTATTTGCCTGTAGATATAAATCTAAGTAAGAAATATTATTATAGAAAAGTATCTGTTATAAATGTTATAACAAGTTTATTTCGGTTGTATTGAGAAGTATAACATATTGTTTTAAGTCAGTCATGCTAAAGGTACGCAAAACTGTAGGAAATTGCAAAAATACGAAGTAAAAAATTGTATTGGTACGAATTATTATTATACTTTTTTTCCAGGATAAGGGACAAATAACGTTCGAAGATAAATGGCCTGCCATGCGCCCTATAGTCTTAAAGTTGCTTAAGCAGGAGGCAGTAACGCAGACAGAATGGCAGGACCTCTTCGGGGCGGTACATTCGGTTTGCTTGTGGGATGAAAGAGGCCCATATAAGTTGCGAGACGCACTACAACAGGATCTTATGATGTATATTAAGCAGGCTCAGGTCCGGGTGCTGGCGCAGCGGGAAGACCAGGCTTTGCTTAAAGCCTACATTGCAGAATGGGGTAAATTTTTTACTCAGTGCAACTATCTGCCTACGCCTTTCCGACAGTTGGAAAATTCTATTAATAACATCAGCAAGGTAACCAGTTCTATCTCGTCGAGTTCCCAAAAGAAAAATAATAACAATAATAATGACGATAGTTTGGTGCGCAAATTGATGTTGGATTGTTGGAACCAAAGTATTTTCGTGGACATCAAGCAAAGATTACAGGATTCTGCAATGAAGCTAGTGCAAGCGGAGAGAAATGGTGAATCATTTGACTCCCAACTTGTGATTGGTGTCAGAGAATCATATGGTAAGTTTTAAAATAGTGTATCTAAAATAGTATAAAACATCTTGAATATGACAGTGCTGACTAATAATATGATATTGGAAGGTATAAGTTCAGGTGAAACTGTGTTTACCAATGTACAGTTTACTTGTCTATTTTCGATCAACATATAGAATACATTCTACCTACAATTCTGAGCTGTATTTGTGTATATTTCACTATATATTCTGAATGCTACCAGGATAGTATTATTTAATATCAATACCAAATGTTCCACAGTTTATCTTAGTGTTAATGTTAGACTCAGTATTCAGGAATAATGTTTGGTCATAAGCTTTTATATGATGGCATGGGAATACCTATAGATTCGTTATGATGGGTTCTAAAATTCAATTCAAACAGAAAATTCAATATCCTACTAGTACAATATAATGTCGCATTTGATATATAAGCATAAATGTCCCAAGTCCATGTTTTTGGCTATGTTAAGGAGGTTCTTGATCCCCAAAACCCCCTTATATGTGCCCATGTGTGATGATGTAAAGTATCTTCCAGATGCTGGACATATTTTGGGACAACATTGTTCTTCTTTAACACCAGCTAACTGGCATAAGAGTAATCACCAGAATGCATAGAAAATAATAAAAAGAATTGCATTGTAAGTGTGTCAGCTTTTGTAGTCATCTTTGTGGATTATAAATCTCCTCTAATCCCAACATCCACTTGCTTCTTACAGAATATACTTTTAATACAAGCAGAAGAAGTATACACAAGTGATTGTGTTGGCTATCTGTGTGAATATTAATAGTAGAAATAATAAAAATAATAGAATATTGACAAAATAAAATAAAAGAATCCAGAAAAATTATTAATAATAAAATTTTCTGTCACTATTTGTAACTTTGTTCTTCTTTTTAATAATGTAACGGAAATTTGTATTGTAATACATATTTAAAATATTCTTTTGCAATTATATTAGATGATCAAAATGTTTTTTCCGATTTCCAGTTAATCTGTGCTCGAACTCCATTGATAAGTTGCAAATATATAGAGATAATTTTGAAGCTGCGTACATGCAAGCAACGGAAGAGTTTTATAAATTAAAGGCCAATGAACATTTACATGCAAACGGTGTACAGTCTTACATGAAATATGCAGACCAACGTCTCAAAGAGGAGGAAGCTCGTGCCCACAGATACTTGGAACCGGGCAGTGGAAGTGTAGCGGCACTCACTCAGTGCTGTGAAAAGGTGCTAATAGGAGAACACCTTTCTACGCTCCTAGCAGAAAGTGCACCTCTCATAAAAGCTGGAGAAACTGTAAAACTTCAGCTGATGTTTCGTTTGTTGGATAGAGTTCCAGATGGAGTAACACCCATTCTAAGAGACCTCGAAGCTCACATTGTATCAGCTGGATTAGCAGACATGGTTGCATCGGCAGACATTATAACTACGGACTCGGAAAAGTATGTTGAGCGATTATTGGACCTCTTTAAAAGGTTCAGTAGATTGGTAAAAGATGCCTTCCTGGATGATCCAAGATTTTTAACAGCAAGAGACAAGGCTTATAAATGTGTTGTTAATGATACAACTGTTTTTAAATTGGAATTGCCATCGTCTGCACTCTTGCGTGGTAGCAAGGGCACCGCTCCGGAGAGCAAGTGTCCCGAGCTGCTAGCCAATTACTGTGATATGTTGCTACGGAAGACGCCATTAAGTAAACGCTTAACCAGTGAGCAAATTGAATCTCGTTTAAGGGATGTTTTACTTGTGTTGAAGTATATAGAGAATAAAGATGTTTTTATGAGATATCACAAGGCGCATTTAACAAGAAGGTTAATATTAGATTCTAGTGCTGATTCCGAGAAGGAGGAAGATATGGTGGAATGGTTGCGCGAAGTAGGAATGCCAGCTGATTATGTCAATAAGTTGGCTCGGATGTTCCAGGACATAAAGGTCAGTGAGGATCTCAACACGCAATTTCGAGGGGAAACGACACGTCATGATGCTATTAATATTAAGATTCTTAATGCGGGTGCTTGGGCGAGAGGCTCCGAAAGGGTGACAGTGAGTCTGCCGTTGGAATTGGAGGACTACATACCGGAAGTGGAAGATTTTTACAAAAAGAAACATTCGGGCCGCAAACTTCAGTGGTATCATCATATGAGCAATGGGACGATAACGTTTGCGAATTCAGTCGGTAGATTTGATTTGGACGTGACTACTTTCCAAATGGCCGTTCTGTTTGCATGGAACCAGCGGCCAATGGACAAGGTGACTTATGAGAACTTACGATTGGCGACCGAGCTGCCCGACCCGGAATTGAGAAGAACCTTATGGTCTCTTGTCGCGTTTCCTAAACTGAAAAGACAGCTGTTATGTTATGAACCGATAGTACAAAATCCTAAAGACTTTTCAGAGAATACAACATTTTGGGTGAATCAAGAGTTTGCTCTCGTTAAAAATGGCAAACCTCAGCGCAGAGG
>DVPR01000639.1:0-13039 GCA_018239345.1 Oxynetra stangelandi
CGGCATATGCAAAATCTCACTCACAAGAGATGCAAAGACTTGGGTGTGATTCGTTTCTGGTAAAAATCTAACGACATTGGTATTCCTGGGTACTGTTCCGATCACCGTTACGTCTACTCCGTCAATATCTTTCATGTTCTTTATAACCTGAAACAATGGGATAATTAGCAATTAATCACAAAAGCTTGTCCTTATTAACGTTCCTACCTCATACGATTTCGAACAATACTTCCCGAGAAGGGACATATCGTCTCAAGTTAATGCTGAAATAATTATCTTCATATTTCACAGAATGAATTAGAAATGACCTACTAAGATTATGCGTACTGAAATATAAGTACGCACCGTGAAGTCAAACTGAAGCAGCGGATGCGTAAACGCAGCTGTGTATCTCTCTGGACCGCCAGCCATCGTCGCCAGCACGTCGAAGCCCAGGGTGACCGCGTGCATCCGCATCAGCCCGCGCACCTCCACAGTGGTGGTGTTGGCTGCGGCGGTGTACCTCCACACCTGCTGCACGGACGCCGTGGTTATGTCCACCCATTGTGTCGACACAACGAACCCATTCGTGAAAGTCACGTGGCCCATAACCGGCGTTCCTAACACGTCCTCCCTGCAGAGCGAAATGTGACGATAAGGGTAGTCGGTTGGTAGACGCGTAGAAGATTGCGGATTTGATGCCGTATAAGACGGACATTAACTTTTAAATTCGTAGAATAAAAATTTCAGAGTTTTTGCAATGAAATAAATTGTAAGTACTTAACTTCAATTTGCATTATCATAACAAAAAGATGACACTGGTCTGTCCGGTCATGGTAACGTACCCTGATATTTCTTGGAGCTGTTTATCGCCCGTTTAGAGAAATACTGATTTATACAATTCATCACTTAAATGCGAAATATTATGACAGTACTTATACATTTTTTATTAACAGTAGCACGCTGTTCAAATAGATATATCGCGATGATGCAAACATTGATGAGTAGCAGCTGTTAGAAGTACAACGGAAATGCCATGTGCACTATCATTGAAGAAATATTTGTTACACCAGCTTTTATATAACTTATATTGAGGCAACAATTCTCAGTTTTTATTGCAAGTATTTTCTGTAACTTGAAATTGATCTGGTACTATTATAATTAATGTTGTAATTAGCACGCTTACCTCTCGACCTAATCTAGATTTAAAAGCTACTACATAATTTCCATATTATTTACCAGATTTACTATCTGCTTTACTTACTCCAACTCCATGTTCACATCGTTGACCTTCAGATTACACCATTCCCTCTCTTCAACCCGCCTCATGGTTTCTTCTATTATAGACACCATATAATCCACATGGTTTACCAGACGGACGTTGGACACTGCAAAATGTCTTCAAGTTTTGTAAAACATATACTTGCCAATGAAAATGTTTTGTTGGCGAATCTTCTATGCGACAGGCAAGCTAATACAACAACGCGAGGTGCTTGCTTTGAAGTGCCGAGCAGGAGGAATCGTTTTATGTAACTATGAGAAACACAGCCTCCAAATAGGATGTGTGTAGAGATGCTAGAACTACATAAAAAAAATTGTTGGTCTGGAAATTGTTCCCAAAACGCACTGTAGACACCGTCTTAAATTTTTGTGATAGGGAAGTGTGTATATATCCTGGAAATGGTTCCCAGAACCCATTGCACACAGCCTCTTTCATTGTGGCGACAGAGAGGTGTTCCGTTTCTGGGCTAGTTTCTGCGACAACAAGACTCGGAAGTTCACCAGCGGTCCTTCACTATCGGAGATAATGAAGCAAAAATATAAACAAACTTACCAGTACTGCTATGAACTATTTCTAACACTATGTACGGTATAAAAAAAACCAAAATCAAATTCATTTTTGTATGTGTCCTATTCACAATATAAATCTCAAATTGGTTGTAACAAATCTATTTCCACTGTTGATTATTTTATATACGATTAATGAGGTATGGACGTATGTTTGTTTGTTGTAGATTGATATATTGTGGACATCGAAGCCAGCTGCTTCCGTCTCTTGACGCTGTTTTGATTTATTGCATCCAATTTTGGATGCAAATGCGTGAGAAATAAGGTAGAAAATCTAGTGTAGGGTTAAATTATCTTCAAACTGTGGTATACGTACATGTCAGGCTTATTTGAACGATAATCAATATGTTAAATTGATTAACGTAATTTACTGAGAGATAGATAATTAAGTACGTATTTTTGTTACTTACAAATAAAAGGTAAATGAATAAACTGAAGCACACAGCAGGCATCCGTGGGTATTACTGCGTATGGCATTTGCAAGCTACCCGAATAAGACTAGGAATAGGATTCTTAGTGTTACTTAGTTCAGTTAGTATTAGTTGTTAATAACATTGTTAGTCAGTGGTTAAATAATGACAAGACTGCTACAATTGAACTCATTGTTTTCCATTTAACTGATATAATACATCATGGGCACAGTGGATGTTGGAATGTAGCAAACTAATTGAATAATAATAATAAATATCTTGTGTTAATTCCACACAGGGTTTTGTGATCCCATACTATAATGATTAATGTTATGTTAAGTATTTCATAAATATAATTTCTCACTAGCGCTTATATAATTAGCGTTAAGGCAAACTGAAATAATTTCTTAGTGTTATTGTATTGTATATGATTGTATATGATATATTAGCCGATAAATAATCGGATCGATTAATACGATTTAGTTTTTTATGAGATATTTTATAACAGATTAGATTGTGCAGTACTCATATTATATTATAACATTTAAAGCTTTGTACATATGTATATGAATTCATATCTGATTGTTACATTGTATTTTTATCTTTATTATTACGAATTCTTGCACCATGTTGAATACGCATTTGTTAGTAAATATACCTAGAATTCGGATCGGGGGGAAGACAGGCGGGGGCGGGGGCTGTCTGTGCATAAGCAGTTTGATAAAATCTATGGAAGTTGTCAAGTACGTGAGTATATATGAGTAATTTTTTTGTAAAAAAAGTGACAGGAGTCATGGTACAACTGTACAACCACATCACATTTGGCTTGGTATAGCCATTGGTTCATAGTGTTAACATTAGTAGTAATGTTAGTCTTATAGGCATTAGAACCGTTGGTGTTCGTTAGTTTGGTCACAATGACTTAATATGACCGAAGTTATTATGTATGTATTAGTTTAGTTGTTATTCTTTAAAATTGTTATGGATGTTTGCAGTACAATCAATTTCCTAACTATTTGGCACATACAAGCTCCAAGTAATACATACGATTATGAAACTATATACATATGTATAAAGAACCAGTCGGGATAATTATACAAACTAGTCCCGTCTCTTCACAGAAACGTATACAATATAGAATTATATACATCGTAAGAATATCCGTTAGCAGGATAGGTCCATTGTAAGAGACCAAGACGAGACGTGATTTGCATGAGAAAGCCGAAGTGTGTGCCCTTTATAGTAACTAAACTAACGGCCAAACGTTGTGTAACAATCTTAGATTAAGCCAAAAGGAAGGAGTTAAGGATGTGAGGAGGATGTACTGTCCGTGTTTGCAACGGGGCTAGTGGACAGACTTGTGTAAATTAAGTCGTTTGTTGAATATCTTTTACGCACGCATCTTGCACGCCTACATTGAGATGGACGCAATATATGCACACACACAGACAATGTTAAAACATAGTAGACTATGTCTTGACTGGTCCGCTGGTGCAGTTGTTAGCAACCTGACCGCTGAACCAGGGGTCGTGGATTCGATCTCCACCCAGGACAAATGTTTTATTTGATGAGCAAAGTATTTGTTCTGTGTGGGTGTAAAAAAATTTATCTATTTAAATATATATTTATAAGTGCGTATGTAGTTTTTAAGCCATCCGGTTACCATAACACAGGAACTGCTAAGCACCCACTTTGGAATCAGATGGCCGTGTGTGGAAATATCCCAAGATATAGTTACAAGATATTATGTATGCAAATAAAAGCAACAATTTCATCTAGCATTCAGCAATTACAGATATAAGAACGCACGATACGTACACGCGAACCCTCAGAAATCCAGCACGTAAGACGCACTAAGCAGAGTTTTAACGCTTAAAGGTCTTTCGACCCTTTTAGATTTGAAAGGGTTGACACAAAAACTTTATTAGTATTCAGAGTGGCTCAGGTGTGCTGTGTTGAGGTCAAGTTATAAGCCGATTGCGAGTAACAAACATATATTTCTTATTATAACATTTTATTGTGTCATGTTTACTCGCATTTATATCTCTTCCAGAAATGACATGTAACATATAATCCTCCATGTTATTCCGACATGTGACATGACTGATGTCTTCGAGGAGACTCGGAATAAGTTCGAGGCTAGAACCTTCTTCAAAATGTTTGATTTCGGAAGTCCACAATAGCAATGAATGCCCTAATCCAATTCCATAAAGGTGTCAGATAGACAACAGTACAGTCTTCAAAATTTAAAACAATCAGCCAAATGTAAAAGGGAACGTCACGTTTGCGACTGACCAGAGCTAACACCGCTTCTCACATAACGTTTGATGACATCACATTAATCCACATGTGGCCACTTATAATGTTATTCAAATACTTTTTTAACAAGCCCAAAGATCGTTGGCGGTCCTCACTTACGCCACAACCACCCGCCCAGGATTGTGACAAGCATTCCGCCCGACGGAGGGCTGCGGGAATCGACACGATTTGACAGCCGTCCTTCCGAGCTGTCAGGACGGCGGACAGGTTAATACGGGCTGCTTGACACTGGCACAATGATATTAGATTAAACAATTTCTCAATATATACATACATAAAATTTCAGAAAGCAATGTTCTAGGAGAAAAAACGCAATTGTTTTTAGAGAGATTTTCACTCTGGAACCGTATGCTTTTTATATTATAAGTTGATAATATCATATTTGGTTATGATATTTTGTAGTTATCAGGATTTTTTTAGAAATCAATGACGTCAATCATTGTTCAATCTCAAAAGTTTAAGTTCTTATAAGTCAATGTTCTCTGAGTGACTCTTAGAGCGGACTGACTCGTCTGGCTTGACTAACTCTTCTGACCAGACTGATTCCTCTGACCTGAATGACCACACAGCATCTAACATCCATTAAGTGCTTTTATCCTGTACATAAAACATGTATGTTTATGTTACTTTTCTGATATGTTCCTTGAGAAATGTTTAAGGGAGTCCCCGAAATTAGTATTCCTACTGTTGCTAATACCTGAAGCGTAACCTAAATTTAAAGTATAATAGTAACGCCAACCTAAAAGGTTCGGAAGACAAATAATACGATGGGAATACCAAAAAAATTAGTAAGTCTCCGTTAAAAACATTTTCCTTGTTAAATCCCTTATAGTAATATTAGTAAGTACATCTATAAAAAGAATAAGTTTTTACTGACAACGGTTAAGTTTTCAATTGCAAAACATTTCAATTTCAATCATCCATCCAACGAACAAATCACATTGTAATCAAAAAAATTCAATTCGGTATTCGAGGAAAGGGTACCCTGAGAGCACCGGATTAATTATTGACGGAGTGAACGAGTGAATGATAAATATCATTCAAATGTATTCGACAGGCTGACGCTTAATCGGCGGGATTCAATTAAAGTCGCGGGGGAGTCACAGCCTGTGAATATTTATTAGTTATTACGATTTTTAGGCACAATTTACATTGACTTTATTAATAAGAAATATTCTATTGCTCTACTAAGAAAATATGATAGCAAAGGCGAAGAGAAATATAACTTGGTCTGTTGTATAAAAGCCATTGCATTGTGCAAAAAATTTATTCGGAGGTCACAAGCTACAGCAAATATAATATTAATATTACCTAAAATACATTTTCTTATACTATAGGTTACCTTAAGTAATAAGTTGCAGTAAACAGTAGGTTACAATAAACACTTTTCATAAATAATGGCTAAGAAATATAAGCTACATTTAATCGGTATCTGTGCTGCATATTGCAAGCGCTTGTGATTATCCCACATTTATTACGAAATAATTTGCTTAATATCACTGATTAAGAGTGTATAGTAGAAGTAATTAATATTACGGTCTAACTCCTTACCCTTAACGGAAGTTAAATCACTATTTCACCGCCAGATGTCGCAACGGTCTAGACGATCGCTGATATGAAAACGCGGGAAACTTTTCCTGTAGCTGTCAAATAAGTACCTATAGTTTTTACTTGTTCTTACCTTTTGGCGCCTTCATTCCCGTAACCAGAGACAATGTGCTATAAGTTTTAAGGTTAGTTTTACGATCCAAAATCTTGAATATCACCTAAAATGTCGCTTAAAACAAGTAATTTCATAAGTCTTTCAGATTATTTGCTAGTATCTGAAATATACCTATATATAATTTTTTTTATGGGTAATCTTCGGAACGGTTCGATAGGTTTTTATGGGAGTTCTTAATAATAATAATAATGTTTAACGAACAATCGAAATTCACTTACATTGTTCTACGAGTTCAATTAGGGTACACGTTCGTATTATATTTTCTATATAAAACACGGCACATACCATCGTCAGTGGTTCTTCAAACTTATGACTAAACTCCACATTCGCGTTCGTTTGGCACATACCTATAAACAATGAGTTTAGTTATGTGTCTAAGTCATCGTGTATGTTTATATCAGTGACACAGACAGTCACAAGGCGGAGCTCCGACTTATGAACCGCTAAAGAAGTATCATTTCTTTTGTAACTGCACCCGCCGAGGTGGCTTGGCGGTTCAATGTGCATTTTTGATGCGATATGCGATATCCTTGATAAAATCTACATAATATGGCAATTTAATTCGTTTTGGATAATCAGGTGTATTTGTTATTCTATGTTTATGTGTGGAAAAAAATGACTATTGTTAATATGTCAAAAATATGTCAAAAAAAATTTTTTTCTGTTGTATACATTTCTGGCTCGTATAAAATTGTTTCAGTATTTGAAAGTTAATTTCATTGAACATAAGAGACAAATACATTTTCATTAAAATTTTAATATGAATCTAATTAATTCCGTTTTAGGTATTATTATTGCTTCTAATTAAAACACGTGTAACGTTGTCGCGATAATTTCCCAAGAGCACCTTGAAAACGTTTTGGGAATTAATTTTGGAAAATAAAATTTTGCTGTTATCCAAAATTAATTCCTTTATACATACATATATGTATATATCTATCTACCTACTCGAAACATTCATATGAACACAGCTCCAGATTAGACTCTGGAAGTAAGGATTGAAAGCTCGCTAAATTTATCCCCAATGTGGGTTACATTACAGGGACTTCCTGACGTACGATTTACTTTACCATTGTTTTTGACGTTCACAATATCAATAATATGTTATTACTTACTTACGCACTTAATCCCATCCAGCGTGTTATGACAGTCTTCATTTTAACACCACTGTGGTGGCCAGTATAAATATTTTGTAAAAATAAAAAAAAATTACGCGAAAATACTATTTATAAAAAGAAGATTGTGAAAATGTCAAAGATGTCATAGAACGATTCTTGTAGAAAAATCATACCTTCTGTAGTTTTCTGTTGTCCTCTATAATTATTCTGCTATTGTGCTCATGTGTATTTGGACAAAGTAGCGGAGTAAAGTGGTTGTGTTTGGACTTGGTACGACATATACCCGACGCACCCATCCGACTACCAAACCACTTAACTAGTGTCAAACAAATGAGCTATGTTGCCGGGTGTATATTGCTAATTTTAGAATCGCTCCTGGGCCACGTATTGGTGGGTAATAATCAAAATAGCACCAGCGCTCAGCCCTCAACAACAAACAATTTTTTCACCACGACACACATTCGAGTGTAAGCCACATCGTATTGTGTATGACAGTTTTATAATTGAATGCTTTTTAATCATTCGAACTGAGTTGTTCCGCAAGGAACGACCATATCGCAAGCGATCAACGATATGTTATATACAATACATTATACTATGGGAAGTACATCGGAAAAGCATCATATAAAACCATATACACGAAGGTGATCTTGACACAGATGCAGAGTCTGCCAGATATCCTTATAAAAATAAAATAAAAAAGAAATAAATAACCGTCACGCCAGGTCCTTAGCGGGGTAGGCAGAGAGCACGGAGTGCCAAACATCTCTGTCCTTGCAAACCGGACGTGCTTCGTCTACATTCATCAGTAATGAAATTAATTATTATTAATTATTAATTAATTATCCTTATAATGTATATGTAAAGATACAAAAGGATTATGATATTTGGTAATAGTAACTATACTCTTGCATTCCGCCCGCTGTTGAACACGTCACATCCGCTGACTCCTTTACTGCCCTCGTTACATACTACCTCAGGCCGATGGATACTCACAGTTATTCTGTTCACCATCGTCTTCAACGGCGCCTTCTCAGCTTCTTGGATCACCGAGACGGGATTCTTCGCTACTGGGACTTAACGAATAGATCATTTCAGCTGTGTTTAAAAAATATGCTCAATGTTCTTCTTAATAGACATTCTTTTTAATAGTTATTCAAGGACAGAGATGTTTGGCACTACGTTCTCTGTGTCTACCCCGCTAGGGACCTGGCGTGACGGTTATTTATTTATTTCATCTTAATATTTTCTTCTTCTTAATTTACGATTTTCTCCTACTTACAACGATCGTAATGGAAAGAAAAATAAAAGGCCCTTATCAAAGACATTTCAATCAAACCGCCTCTATGAAAGAAGATATTCAAATCTGTCCCGCGCGTCGTGGCGTTCGTATTGTGTAGGCGTTATTGTCGTGCAGACGAAAACCGAAATTAATCAAAAAGTTTGTACAACCGATCTCAATATTGGAGTGTGGCGCTTGAATAATTCATTTGTTTAGCGTTTTAAAGGATTATCTTTATTGATCGATATTGGAAATATGATTATGACCGTTAATGGAACAGATGGGGTATTCGGATTTACATTGTTTATTATTTATTTAATCGTAGCAGTAATCGGGCATACAGGCCAGCTGATGCCAAAACAATGATGCCTACAGCCATTTTTATTCAGTATAAATTTAAATTGTTTTGGTTATGTCCTTATTGAGATCTTTTTACATATGCTATGTTATTCTAGTTAATTCTAGACGGTTGTTACCTCTGCGAATTATCTAAACATCTGTTACATGGCTCACTACATTATGTGCGGGTCTTCAGTATAAATATAAAATATATGGAACTATAGATTTAGCTTATCATAGATTCGCTATTATGGAAAGTAGAAATTTCGCTGAACAAAAAGCCCACCGACTTAAAAACAACAGATATTTCGACACGAGAATTTTGGATTGAAAATTAGGGTGCTTTGTCGATGTTAAGTCAAAATAAGGTGAAGAAATAAATATTTTATTTTTATTAGACACATCTCATATCTACGTTATCGTATTATTCCGTGGAAGCTCTAGAATCTTTCATAACTATATTCGACGTATATACATTCTCATTTCAGTGCCTCGAATGCAAAATTGCCTTTTTAAAAACCAATCTCTCATCGCGAAAGGCGTCTTGAGAGGCATCTGAGGCGTCACACCCATTTTATTTATTCTGACCGCAACGTAAATTCTTTTGAGGCAAAAAGATTAAATATGCCGCGGTGTTCCCGTTTTATTTTTCACCCCATCGCCGGTGACTATGCAAGTACCGATAAGCTGCAGCGGAAAACTGGAATTTCGTCGCCGTAAATCAGATGGCCGGTTATTGAAACGCCCTCGCCACCTTGGCGGCTGGATCAACCGAGGTTTTTATCCGGGTACAGTATTCGTAATGGTGATTTATATTTGGACGATCTTTAAACTCACTTAGCGGATGCTGAAAAGGAAGAGTTGGTTATGGTATCACAATTCTGCTATACTTCGTGCATTAGCCTTAATATTTAGCGGTAGTGGCGGGTAGGGGAGAGTGGGGAAGTGGTTAATGGCCTTGAAAAGTCTCGTTTTTTGCTAAGAAAACCCCCGGGTTTTTACACCCTAGTTTGTCTCATTTAGAGGCACCAGTTCACATTTTTGGTCTCCATGGCAGTACGGATAAGAATAGCAAAATATACGGCTTTAATGAAACAGATACAGTTAGAAAATAAAAAATAATTACATCATATTACCAATATAGTTGTTTTAATAATAAAATAGATTATATTTCAGACTAATAAAAGCCCATCACGATATTTTATCTGATAAGATATACCCACCCGTGTATTTCGAAAGCCTTTAAAACTATCGCAAAAATTCACTTTAAAAAAAATATTTATAGTTGCGATGATTTTTTTTATTTGTTATACATTTTTACAATTTACCAAGGCATTGGCCAGCCGTAGAGCTGGTATATTTGAAATAATAATCAAAGCAAAGCTGGACAAGAATTATATTTTCAAAACCATGCCAAATAATATTAA
This sequence comes from Oxynetra stangelandi, assembly GCA_018239345.1. NCBI lineage: Eukaryota > Metazoa > Arthropoda > Insecta > Lepidoptera > Hesperiidae > Oxynetra > Oxynetra stangelandi. The sequence goes on from DVPR01000639.1 coordinate 10,446, forward strand.
TAGATGTTTTCTTTCGTTTTAAAATTGTATAGCAATTTAAACATCCTGCACTTTTTTATAGCTGGTTGTCATAAAATAAGCGCGAGATCTAATGTACCGGCCGCAATCAGAATACATCCACTTTGCCTACCCTCGAAGCTACACGTTGGTAATCACAGCCGCCCGCCCGATGCAAGCTTCCTGCGAGATGTGATCGGCAGATGTGATATGTAAGCAGATTATATAATTACCGCTACACGTTAATAATACTTGTTAACATCAATATAATGTAAACTAATATAATTATATATAACTGAAGGTGACAGATTTTTATCAGTCGGCAGCCTAGTACTCGGTGATAATCCTCAATATCCGGCTACCGCTATGGTCAACACACATGATATTATTGTATCAAAAATATATGCAATTGACTTTCTTTTCTATGCTAGAAATTCTATAGAGAAATAATAATTGTAATATCCGGATACAATTCCACACACGGCCATCTGAGTCCAAAGTAGGCGTTTAAACGCCGTCCGTGTTATGGTAACCAGACGGCTGATAAACTACATACATACTTATAAATATATACGAGTACTTAAGTAGATATATTTTTTACTCTCAGACCCGAAACAAATGCTTGTGCTCATTACATTGTTCTTGTGTGAACCACGAACCTTTGCAAGTAGTGGACAGTGATGATTTTAACGTCATGTCGACGCCACCACACTTTGCTATATCTATCTATTGAACAAAAAAAAGTTCAACAGGCTGTCTCGGGTCACTGACCTATAATTACCCCAGCCACCCTGCCCCACGTACCAAAACTCAGTGTAATGACATTTCGTGTTCCGTCCTTTATTACAACCCCTCCCTTATGCAAAGGGTTCTATTGAGCTATACATAGGTATGTACGTAAGTTAACGCGACTAATTCTATACACGGACAATAAAGGAATAAATTAACTAAGATTTTACAAATTGTCCGTTCTAAATACAAATTGAGAATTGAGATTGCTTTAAGTCATGGAGCGGGGCAGAGGGGGAGAAGACCCCCTATTCTGCGAACGGTTTTAAGTTAATATGGAGTGATTCGTTGGAAGTTCCCATGCAAGAATACTGGTCTTATAAGCACTGTGGGGATACACCATTCGCAAAGGTAGGCATATAATAATTTATGTATTTGTTTCTAAACTAATATGGTTACTTAAAATCGTTTGTGCGGTTACATTTCGCATTTCACTTTTTGTATATTTAGTACTCAAACAAATAAAAAAATTGATGGAAAATAAATTAACGACCAGCTTCATATTGGAGTAGTCTAAAAGTTGAATGCCTATTTCTTGTGATATTGATGCCCAACTGTGGGATGTAAATTTGTTGCGATACGACTATGGCTCTACAAGAATAACAGTTATAAACCGGAAGTGTGCTACGCTGTGTAAAATGTGAACAATGTCGATTATTCCCGAGTTTGAAGTGACGTCAATTTGTAGGCTTGTGCCGATCGGCTACAATTCCTATAGCGTAATGTACCGATGTATATACAGGCTGAGTTTTTATTTCGTTTTATTATTATTGCGTATTAATAATAATGATAATAATAATGATTTTTATTAATATAATTTTGGTTATTGTTAAGTATTGTTATTGTTAATCTGTAGTTTTTGTAAGTTTATATAAATGATGATTTAATTTATATTCAAGCGATTACTTTGGCGATTATAATTATGGGCTGTGAATCGTAGACAATTCGTGTTACCTTTGCCATTTAGGAAACCACCGAACGAGCAATAGGCTTGTTTACGTAGGATGAGTTTGTATACTATTTTTAGTTGAAAATAATTTTTATTTTGTACCTAGCAGTACGTTAACTCGGATGGTAATAGACACATGGAAGCAATTGCCGTAAGTATACCGTATAATTTTATTACTTTTATCAGACATTTAAATTTGCTTTAGTGCTTTAGGGCTTATAGCCCGAGGAACAGTCTTTCAGCACTCTTTTCAGTATTAAATATGTTAAATTATTTCCGAACACCCTGTATCTCCTCTAGGCATTTCCACTCTACGTCAACAATGGATCCCGCGCGGCGCTGCTCGCATGCCATGCCGCGGGGAACATTCCATAGCGTGGTTTACTCATGAAGTCGATAATAAATTCCTGTTAGCCGACTGCAATTTGTATCCAGGTGATATAACGTGTATTCTAATATATAAGTTACTATCCATATTACATATTAGTAATAGTATCAGGCGTTGCTTTGTGGCAATATTATTTTTGTTAAAAATTTTAATGCCACACTTTGTGGAATACAAAATTAATGAAATAGGTTGTGGAAGTCATTGTTAGTAAAATAAGGCTTACGTTAGATGTAAATTAAATGGGCCTGTTGTTAAGTGAACCCGACTACTGAGCTGGAGGTATTTTTGGTCCGCTGGAGTTGTTGCTCGCATTTGTTGTGCAATGTACAAAATATATTTGTATAATGATACATATTTATATACATTCAGTTTAACAATGGTCCAACTACAATAACAGAAGATCAGGTGACTAAAAGTGGTGATGTCCCAACGTATTATTATTATTGATATTAAACAAATTTAAAAATATCG
>DVPR01000640.1:0-13032 GCA_018239345.1 Oxynetra stangelandi
TGTATAGTACTTTTATTCTTTCGAGTTAGTCTACAAATGCCTTTACGAATACATAATGATTGCGGTTCCATATCTGTTATATTGTAAAAAACATATGAATGTAGTATATCTATCTGTATGGGTCCATTATTTGAACTCCTTATACCTTTTGGGTATTGTTACTCATATTCATATTTGTATAACGTAGAACCATAGGACGACATAATAATTACTGACATGCCACTGTCATTTCGACCGAAACTGACCCTAAAGTCCCTTGAGAGAACAAGTTTATGCATACTATATGTACTCTGGCCCTTTAGGATATAATATGTATGTACAATCAAGATGCTTATTTCATTGTTAACATCCGTTTATTAAATTTCATTATGGTTTTGTTTTGATTTTTACATAATTGTTATATATACATGTACATCGAAATTCTGTGTCGTATTCGCAACCTGCATTCAATATTTTTTTGGAAAATCTTCTAAAAGTCAATATTACCAAAACAGAAACCAAATGCAGGATTTCAAAACGTATATGTCGTGAGAAATATTTGACCGGTTTGATCAAGCTTTTATATTTTTACAAGTAACAATTTATGATACAATTTAGCACACTGTATAAGAGGTTTTGCAGAAATATTTTTTTACTTCATCGCACGAATATCACTGAATGGATTTGAATGGACCTTTTTGTATATTTTTAAGTATGTATCGTGTCAATATTTCAAAATAAAATATAACTCATATCCTGTCCACACTCTAAAAGTTTTTTCAGAATATAAAGTTATACTTTTTATATTTTATATGCTACATGCTGCTACAGAACAGAAGGGTAGTAATTTAAAACAATAAATGGTGTTACTTATATATTGAAAAGGTATATTTAGATTTCAACATAATTTTGGAAGTAACGGAATGCAGTCTAAGAAATCGAAATGACCTACTGAATTTTTTAACTTTATGACCACATCTGACCTTTCACCATACAGAATAATTTTAAGCAGAGGCGACCCCGTAATTCACCTATAAAATGTAAGTGAACAATTTGGTATGCATGACAATTAGATCATAAACCGTAAATAAAACAAACGATAATAATTGATCATCGTTAACTTATGTAAATCATTTTCCTAAACTAATCAATAGCGTTACGTTATTTGAAGCTTATTTCAGTCTGCAGGAAAATGTATGGGCTATATCCGTATAAACCTATTCCTGGATATGATATCCTGATACTCGAGGTCGCAACTTTATGGTCGTTCGTTTTACTCTTTGTCTGTTCTAGTGGATCGTATTTCTTTGGTATGGTGCAGGTGAGTGGCGCAAATGTCCAGAGCGCGATAGATGTGGACATTTTATGTTACATGAAAGGATATCTCAGGGCGTGTCGGCACAGCGCGCTAAAATAATTCACGTCATCTATGTTTAAATCATGTCGTATACGAGTTGTCTACCTAAACCATTCGTATTTTTTGCAGTCAAAATGTATAGTTAGAAAATAAATAAAACAAATTAGTAACCGTCACGCCAGGTCCCTAGCGGGGTAGGCAGAGAGCACCGATAGTACAGTTAGGTTACGTAAAACTACGATTTTTTTTTAGATGTTATATGTATAAAGCAAATTAATGTGATTCTGATTTTATGAAACTGAATTTTGGTCTATGTCTGCACAGTGAAATAACATTGATCGTGAAACGACGTTATGCAGACAGGGAATGGAGGAGCATACAAAATAATTAATCTTGTAATATAACATTTCTTTGCTATTTTCCCAAACTTTGTAACACAGCTTGAGATAAGTATGCATATAGTAGACATAATATCTTGTTTTATATTTCAAAATATACAAAACGCATTATGGCATAATATTATGTAGAGAAACAAACATATAAATGATAAAGCAAATTTATGAGTTTTATTTTCGTACACAAAAAGCAATACTCAACATGTCACGGTAATTAATTAAAAAATCAAACAATTATTTATTTTATGTGACTTTACCACAATGAATTAAATTTACGTTTTTTTCTATACAAAAATGTGATTTTCAAGAGCTGATAATTAATACCGCCGGCTTAAAAACGACCTCCGTGGTAAAGAATGAATAATGAATGTGCAATTATTTTTACACACAAAAGGTTTATATCGGAAAGAAAATTTTCATTGTTCACAATGAAACGTTCGTATTTCTTCTGTTCATATAGCAGTTCAAGTTATATTGGTTTATATAAATAATATAGGCATCATATTATATTTTCAAAGGTCGTTTTATTGAAATCCCATAAATAAATTACATTTATGAAAAAAAAATTGCTGTTTTATATAAAGTTATATTTAAGATACTATTATATATTAATCCACTTGTGACAAAGTTGTTTTAGGATGTAAAAATATGATAAATACAATAAATCGGTTGAGGCCAGTGTTTTAGGAAATAAATTTTTATCACAATTTATATCATCGTATGCCCAATTAAACATAATCTGAACACAAATTATTTATTATAATGAGATCGAGCAAAAGAAATATGAATGGAAAATTAGGAAATTCCGTGGTTACAGTTCAATTAAGATATTGAAACGGACTTTCGAGAGGTATTAAAATTTATAAATAATGTTCATGACCAGCATTTTCTTTGTCAGCTTTTTATTTTATAATTACACGCAAATACAATAATTTGCTGGCTTAATGGGTTTGAATTGTTCGTATTTAATCACTACTTACGCATTCCCTTGACGCAACGATCCAAAGCGGATCTCGGCTTTCCACTGGAGAACTTGACATTTCTTCCTATCATACGTCAACAATTGACCTTCTTTTATACGTAGAATATATTAGCTATGTATTTCTTCAGCAAACTAGAGATAATATTTATAATGAGCAACACAATATCGCCCACACAAAGCTTTCAATCATGGACAGTGTTGTATTCTCTAACTCTCCGGGTTCAATCATTCTAACAGTAAAGGGAACGTAATTTCTATCTTTTCATACTTTCGGATTAGTTCTCGGTTCGCTACACGCGCCCCGTATAGTTCCGTTCATTATTAGTATAGTGTATATTACTCATATAATGTGTTAGGCAGTAATTTGAGGTTGTAGAATTAATATTAGTTGCACACTTATACACTCACGTTCACGCTTTAATTGATCTCGTAGTCCGCGATATGTTTGGAAGTTGGTGTGTAACTATCTTAGTGCAATTTTACACACGGTCATCTGATCCCAATGTTAACAATTAAACAATGACGCTTATGTTATGGTAAATAGACGACTGGTAAACTACATTTTCTATGGCATATTTGTAGTTTATTAGCCGTCCAGTTACCATAACACAGGCGGCACTGTTAAACATATACTAATTTAGATATTCATTACACCCGCGCACCGAACAAATGATTCCGATCATCATATGAATAATTGTTGTGGGTGGAGATCGAAGCAACTACCCCCGGCGCAGCAGTCTGATCCGTCCGACGGGCCCGTCGGATATACATTTTAAAGTTCTTTTTCAATAATTTTAGTTAACTATACGAAGAACGAAGATTAATCACGTATATTTGGGAGACATTGTATACAAGTAATTATTACTTTTTAATTATAAGAAAAACAATAATACGTAAAATTTATGTGATATTAAATAATAGAGAATGTATGAAATACTAAATAAAATCTAAAGCTATTGGACAGAACGGGAAAATCGTAATCAGAAGTAACTGCCCATACAAAAATAAAATTACCCTCTTAAACGGCCAAGCGCATAGTCGCACCGTCGACGCTTAAAATATATTCTTGCGATAGGATTTTGTGTTCTATGATTTTTGCTAAGTACATTGGAATTTAACACGTACATACTAACCACATTTTTAAAAAATAATAACCATCTTTAATTTCGTAAATTTTATTTTTATTTTCCTTCTCCCCGCACTACTTTCTTGCTCGTGGTCAAGCAAGCACTTAAAGATGTGAGCTTACTAAGCTTTCCTATATGTCTCCGAGAACGACATCGTGAAGATAATGTTGATTATAGAAAATGGACTTTCTTGCGGACCTGTTACAATACGCTATGAAATTATCGTTCTCTCCTCCATAGTTTAGTGGCATCATACAGTATAAAACGGTCCACTTTTACGACGTAATATTGCAAAAAGAAAACGTTTGACACTAAACCCAACGATGTAACTGATGTTTAGATGTTTTATTAGCCTGTCGCTTTCAATGTGCCTACGTTATTTTAATACAAACATTATTTTTTAATTCACCAAATAATGCTGTCATACTACAATTGTATAAATTGTGAGAATATAAGATTAAATCGTTGCTATTTCGAAAATCCCTCAAAGCAAAATTTTAGTCAGTTTTATTAAAAATAGTGATGTATAATTCGAGAATACGCATAGTCATCTTATGCTGAATTCGTTAGAATAGAGTAATTTATAAACAGTAATTTGGTAAGTTATCTTGAAGAGTTCAATGCTAATCCCTGGGCATATTTATCAAGATCAAAATTACTGTCTATCAAAACAGGCTTGAGACATTTCAGGCAGTATATAGAATGAAAAGTAATACTCATTTTTAACACAACTTCTTAAACACCATGATACGTATGAAATTCATTAATGCAATTATATTGTTCGTGGCACCCAGAGCTTGTCCACAATTACCCTCAGCCATGTAAACAGAAGGAATGTTTTAAAGTAATTGGTGAAAAATGCATACAATTCACCAGTTAACTAAACTAATAGTTTAATTGAACCCCGAATTCAATGAAACTGAAATCCGTTAGGACTGTTGCAACGAGCAATTGCAAAGCGTAAACTCAGTGATTTAGGGAGGCTACAACAGGAATTCAAACAAATGACCCAAACTCATGTTCAACCACACGTTCAATTGTACCGTGTCGTAAACGCTTTGTAGTTTCTGGGAATTGGCTGTTAAATAATATTTTTAGTAATTAATCCATTATCGTTGTATTCCGTGTACACGTATAAAATTAATTATTTAGTGAGTATCTTTTAAAGTCACTCAAATTATTTATTTAAGATCTGTACTTAGGTCGTACATTATGATGGCATGTAGGTACTCACTCACTGATTCAGTCGTCATAGGGAATGTTGAATATTATATTTATAGTTTAAAAATATTTTAGCTACGATGTTCTGTTTGAAAACATGAAACAGAATTTGTTGCCTTCTGAGAGAGCTCTATTAATGTGAACATACACTGAAATGGAACACTTATAGTACTGAAGTATGTTGTGAACCATAATGGTAAGTTAATTAAAATCTGCGTACTGATGGTGTGGTTTCCTCTCAGAAATATGAGCTCTTGGAGGTAAATTTTAACAAGTGCATTTGACTTTATTTTAATAATAATATTATTAACGGTAAGAAATATTATATGACAATATTAAAAAAATTTCAAACGTTACCTTTGTCTACTAATTTCCATATATCTCAACTATTGTACGAGTACCTGCGATATACCTTAAAAACTTCCGACTAAGTCTAATAGTTGTTACCTAACAATAATAACTAAAACTGATTTATCTATATGTCCTCCAAAATATTTAAATCATGGAAACTTGACTTTAAAGTTGTTTCATTTTACACATTTTGTAACAATGTCAAAATGCTGCAAGGATATTAGATATCACGTTACAAGTAAATAATATTAACCCTATTAAGAACGATATTAGTTACCCAAAATTATACTGCTATGACTACAAACACTGTACAAAAATGAATAACATATAAATTAATATAGATCTCGCATATGGATAATACGAGTGGATGATTAACATTGGCTTTTAAATTGGATTTACAGGGAGAAACAAAATACAAACATAATTGATCTCATACCACATTGGAGGATTTATATTATTGACCTTGAATAAGAAATTAGTCAAAACTTGTATTCACGATTCTATAGCTGTATCAGCAATTGTACATTTGAAGGTCGATAGAAAAACTCGCACTAAAACACAAGGTCCAGTTGAGGTTTATTTAAGGTCAGAAATGTGTACGGGTAGCTGTGAGCACTAGCTGCTAGATGATCAGATACTTCTTTTATATAAAATCTGTTTAGGAATAGTAGTTTTCTAGTTAAAATGAAAGTCAATTAGAAGGATGTAAAATTTACTGCAAGGCATTTAATATATCTTAAGTCGACGAAACAAATTTAAACGAGAAAATCATCGTAGATTATTTGGGATTTCCGTCTAACTTACGGAATGCTATAACGTTAATAACGGAATAAAAATTAATTTCGTAACTCCTCTACACATGGAAGCAAACCTGGAAATAAACGAGTTTACTCCAGGCGAATATCGTGCAATTTAAAATGTCACAAAGAGATGCGTGACGCTTCGTGGAGAACCACTCGACATGTCGCAAAATGGCGTGTCGAGTGAGTAGACTCCGTTGAAAAGCGTTGAACAATCGTAAATTAAATCCGGGTTGTCACAGCGTATAATATTTATTATTATTCCCCTTTTATACGTGTAACGTTAAATGAATATTTTATGTATATGTTTGAAATATAAGAAACTGACGTGCGTTTTTGCAAATGTATTTGACACTTCAATTTCAATAAGTTAAAATATTGGCAAACGCGCAAAATCATATGGTAACTGAAATTTAAAATTCATTATTTTTTTAATGTTTTCTGCTGTTTTACTATGTATATCGGTGAGAAACCACAAAAGCGCTATAAGCAGTACTTAACGACCGATTCGTGAACTATCAGGAGCTATTGCAGCTTAGCTTGTAAAAAAGCTTTTAGTGTACTTCCGTAGGAAATCGTTGTTTTCTGCTATTACTTTCACTGAGAAACAATAACTATTTGATGAACGGCGAAATTGAAGGCGATAAATTTTGGTTTATATATATGAAGACTAAATATTTCACAAATCTCCTAGAGCATTAAATTGTTTATTTGTGAAAAAAAAACCTTCAAAATATAAGTATATAAATATATGTATAACCTTATTATTTTCTCATACACAAATTAATGATGCGTGACAGATTTTTTCAGTATTATATATTATGGTTATTGGGATTAAAAATCTGTAATCAATGATTAAATTAAGAAATTGTAAATGCAAGTGATATATGAAGTTATTTTCGTGTAACTATACCAAATAGAAAAGTGGTTTGTATACGTTAAGCTTGGTTTAATTTCATATAAAACTGATTTTAATGGTCCTCGGAAAAGTTGACTAGTGACGCTAACAACTGGATCATAAATCTTACTGTTAGTTTTTTGCAGTTCGCATTTTACAACAGAAACGGGAAATTTGATTTGGTACGAAATAAAAAATCTCCACGATTGTAAAAGTTGTTTATGGATAAATGTTTTGCATAAAATAACATTTTTTGGTACAAAATAACGTTAAATGTGTACTACATAGGCATGTTTTTTGAAAATGTCCTCTTTTATTAATATCTATAAGGTTCCATGACTGCTATGAAGTGGGATGGTACTTCATACGTAAAAAAAAATGATATTTGACTGAAGAACTGCGAGTAAATTTAGTAATATTAAGTTAATATTATTAGGACCTTTTCATATCTTTTATTTAACATATATAAAATTAATCATAATTGCCTGTAAGAAAATGGTTTCATTGTACATGTTCAGTTTTTCTCATAACGAATTTGATTTTTATTGGACTTAAATAAAATATTGGCTGCAAATATATAGACACATATTATATATATAGATACATACATACATACACACATACATATATTCATACTAAACTTTTCAATCACGCCTATGAATAGAATATTACTTTCAGAAAACAACTTTCTACGCCTTTTGATAAAATGTCTTAACATTGTCATATATGGGGTGCAATAAATGATAAATTCATTGAAGTAATCATTATTTAAACTTACAAGGACACATGTCAATGCAATAAAAAAATTACGCTTCGTTTTTATCTTACTGTCGTTCTTTCTGAGATACTGACAACTAATCTGAGGTCATTCAACTACTAACCTTTTGCGTGCAAATTTCCGTGACATTTCATTACCATGTTAATCCTAAAAGCGCTTTACTCCTGAAAATCTCGTAAAAGTGAGGATATTCAAACGCGACGAACAAAACACGTCTTATATTAAATTAAGAGAATTTTTGTTGTTTCCCGCCAATTAATTTGTTTATTATTGTTGGAATGTTTTCAAGAGTTGTAAATATCAAAATGTACAATCTCAATTTAATTATGTCTATACATTTCTGATAATTAATATTACACGTTGTATAATAAAGAAGGGGCAGGGATAAATATTTTTGTCGCGATCTTTTGTTTTAATATAATTATAGTTCAAATTGTAATCTTGTAATATTTTTATATTTTAAGCTGTATTTTATACGAAATGTTATATATGCGTTATATTTGTGTTATTAAGATTTCAAATAATAAGTTTGGCGGTCAGGATTGAGAGTAAATGTGGTACAACAATAAAAAAATTAAATATTTTAGTTTTCCAAACACCACGGAGAAGCATTATGTCAGCTCAAACACATTTGAGTTATATAAATTAAGTTTATACAAGTATCATGTCCGGTCATCAGGTGTTAAATATTATGTTATGATTTGTTGGTAACAAAATACCAAAATTCATTCATAACATTAATTAATTATTACTATTTTAAGAATTCATAACAACCCCGACAAAGAAAAAATTAAATGAGGAATTGTGCCAAAGGAAATGAGACTCTCCATACAAATGGGACAAGATCTAAAAAGTGGAATCCATTGTCTCCTGAATTGCCTTCAGTCTCGAGTGCGCGTTGAAAAAGCTCCAATTTCAGGCGTCAGATGTTCTGAGTTAGGCGTAATTGGAGACGTCAAAGGGACTAATTAGTCTTCTCAGATCAAAAACCGCGTATTCTAATTATATCGTACTCTTCTCAGCAAATTATTACCTGCATAATAACGGGTTAGTATTTCACACATAAAGATAACAATTCAATAACAACGTCTTTTAAATGACAATCAGGTTAATTTATGATTTATTTAATGGTTTGAAATTACATAAAAATAAATTAAGTCCTGACGATATGCCTATGAAATTTCAACACAGCGAACGGTGATAAAATTTTCATTGGGAATTCCGAAACAGGAAAAAAAATACCAACTGATGTTACGCCGGAACTTTTAAAATTTCCATGTACAATGAATCTTTGAACACTCGCATGTATGTATATATATGTAAGTAGCAGGTACCGACCTGACCATACCGATATTTTACGTCTAAATTATAAAATTACAGCTTTCACACTGTTATTTGATTGTTTAGATAAAGGAATTGCCTACAAAATTGTTGCAAATAGATACATAGTCAGGTTTTCTCTAAATTCGGAACTAGAATAGGCTCGTAAAGCATCTTTTTCAATACAGAACTAAAGTTATTTAAATACACATACAATGAAATGAAGATCAATATCCTTGATCTTCGAGTGAACAATACGTGATGCAAATATTAGTTTAATGAATGATATATCTATGTATCATTAATGTATGATGTTAGATACATATAGAACGAAGCTCTGAACGTAATTGGATACGTCAAAGGGTCTAATTAGCCTCCATGAAATTCCCGCTTTTGTACTGTCATTCATAGACATAGCTGTCATCAGATCGTGTTATCTTTGACAAGTCTGTATATACCGAAAGATCACAGATTAATAATGACGTGATTAATAATGAGTGGGATGAAGATTTCGTGTTCAGAATTGAACGAATGATTTAACCATTTTTTTAACTAATAACGTGATTGTTATTAATGTCTAGCTCATTCCGTTAAGCAGTCAGGTTATTTTTAACATTACTCTGTTTTAAACAACATCTAATGTTCGTAAAATTTCACTATAGAGTAACTAGTCAAATGCTTTTACTTTCTATCTAAAATATATCTGAAATTCCTATATCGAGAAGAGATTCGATTGAGTACACGGTATTGTAAATAAATTACGACAATCACTATTGCTCGAGCATGATGTAATAAGTGAAGTCTGTCATAAGTAAATACTTCGTCTAGTGTCATCTGAAAAATATGTTAAATGTACCTACTGATATCAAAACTTTTATGTATTTTAATTTATTGAAGCGAATGATTGATGGTTTTTCTAAATTACTAAAAGGAGAACGAACAAGATACTGGAGTTGAGTACAACCGGAAATTAAAAGGAACGGGGCTATTATGGCGTTTGTCGCGCTTCGCCCGCCGCGGAAAAACAACCGCGCAAGGTTATAAACGCCAGCAGAGGGGTTGATGTTTTTATTTGTTGACCGCGCCCACAAGGGCCCATAAGGACACGACGCTACAAGTTTATTAATATACACTGTTCCTCATCACCGTCAATATCAATTTCATTTACCTATCACATACTTAATATTGAAGTATAGTTCTAATGTATTCCCAGTTGAGTAGTCAAAATCAATTAATTAATAAGTATTATTCATTCTTAGAATTGCTTCGTATGACACTATTACCTGATTTACTTTAAAAATAAAATGTTTGTTATTTGTTTATTTACCGACAATGATATGACGATATTTTTATTGAATGACTTTTTCTTGTCGAATTGCTCATGAATATATATCTGCACATAAAAGTTTAAAATAGGCTTATTTTTACATTGATAAATAATTTAAAGTATTTTAAGATAATTTAACTGTGTTTTAATGTGTTTCAATGAACTCACTTTTAACAAAATAAAATGACGTATAACACTATTTAAAAATACATAGCTACATTCAAACTTCTATTTTCAACTAAGCAGTTTCGATTCGGCTTAGCTTTAGAATTCTAACTGTGGATCAATTAGTTTGACGGCATTATGAAAACGCCCTTGACACGGACTCGACTATGTCTAGTCCATATCAAGGGCGTTGAACTCGGTGAAAGAAATGAGTGTGGATTTACCACGTAATATTGTGGATATAACATGAAACGAAAACTTCGTATGTGAAATTTGCAGTTAGGAGTGACTTTGTAAAGATTTCAATGCGAAATACCTTATATTATTAAACCCTAAATATTATTTAAACCAGCTACAATCCCATACATACCCTAGCTAGGTGCAGAGAAATTTTGCTCATGCCTACCGATTATTAACCTGAAAGTATGTATGTTACTCGCACCTTCACATCATTAAAACTTTTAATCGCTTTGAATGTCTGTTAAATAACTGTTGTTAGTTATTTCAATAATAAATAACAACTATTTACTGTTTTCACATAATTTTCTACTATTTCTGATGGCATTTATTATATTATATTTTTGTATTTTCCATTGTGGTCGCGCTTGTACTCGTATTAACTGTTTTAGACGTGTTCCGAAAACAATTTTAACAATTTTTATATGAACACAGTGTTTTCTTTTATTTCCTTATACATTATAAGTCACCTGATAACAGAGAAAGAAATGAATGCATACATTACGTATGATAAAAAGTAGCATTGGCAATAATTTTCTTTATACATAGATCCTTTTTGTATGCTTCGTTTCCCTACTCTGGTTTTAATTTATGAACTTCCTTAACTTTCCCATACAACTGAGAAGAATGGGGAAAAATCTTTTGTCACGGCTTCGCAGGATTAAAGCTTGATATATGTGGTTATGTAAGAGTACATGTATTTTTTACTTTCAAGGCGAACTTATTAGTAAAACGTGATATCGTCCAGCTTAAGGCACTTGCTAGCGACAAAGAGCTTCACGATCTAATATATGAGGTCATGTATGTATGTATGTACATATATAAAATGAATGTTCCTTCATCAAAGACATTTTATGAGACTTGTGTAATGGGTCGTAAAACGCCAAGCGTTACTGCCATTTCCATGTATATTCCATATGTGCTAAATTAGGTATAGGTATTAACACGTCTTAAGTCCACTTATTAAAGGGTTGAATTATTTAAATTCAAATTATTTTATTCATTATAAGGTACAGATAGATACACTTAATGAATGTCATTAATATTGATAGTCGTACCCGTCGATAGTGTTAACTTGGAGAGACCGAGAAACATACTGAATTTTAAAGCCGACTTCAAACCTACATATACATCATTATCTATTAATTAAATAAATAAATAAAAGGAATTTGAATAAGTAGTAATCTTATAAAAGTAGTTAATTAGTCAAGGAATGAAATTGTGAATAAGGGAATAATATCAACGTTTCTGTAGGTCAGGACGATATTATGGCTCTGAGAGTTGCGTAAATAAAAAAACACATAATTATCATACCTATTACCGGTATGTTACAATAATATCGAACTCAGGGAGGTATTTAAATTCATTAAGTTATTAGCATAAGCGAATACAGAAATCCGGCGTACCGTCGCGGTATGCTAAAGGTGGTGTCTATTGTTACACGTGTTCTCTATATTCTAACGGTATGTATATGGTAAATAACGTGCCTGAAGTTCGTAGAGGTTTAGTCGTGACTTCCAAAGCCGCAAGCTTATGTTTGAAAGGTGTATTATGTAGTGAAGACATAGGTTCGTAATATAAGACGAGTTGAACCCTAATAGTTGTAATCTAAGCTACGAATCTGACTAGGCATGTATTTAATATAATCACCGCAAGACAAACTTGCCTTGAAATAATTATAAGGTTTATGAGATTTGTTGTTTATATTCTTGGTTGAAGTTATATTCTAAGTATATTCTATTTCTCAATATGTAAAATCATACATTCTGTATGTATGTGAAGAGTGTTGCGGGAACAACACTGAAGGATACGTCTCGGCGTCATAAGTGATTTTTTTCAATTGCACTAAATACTACTTAAGACCAGCGCTCATAGTTCCGATGCGGTTGGAAGCGATCTTTAAAAGTTGAGTGATCGGCACTTGTTTGGTTGAAGGCTAGTAGACATTTTTTAACGACCACCTCTTCGCTCCGCAGTCTATGATAAGCAAGAATTAGCAAGGTCTTAATTATTACCGTCAGCTAAAACTGGCTAAGCTACGTCAAAACCAAAACGGCGGTTCTACGGATTACATTCTACAACCTCCAAAACTGTA
>DVPR01000641.1:0-13029 GCA_018239345.1 Oxynetra stangelandi
CAACCGAAACATAGATTATGATAGTAACAACTGCTTCACGGCAGAAATAGGTGTAGCGGTGGTACTTCTCGGGCGAACCGTATAATTAGGTTCGATAAATTATATTTCTCTAACAATCTTTCTACTCGCATAAAACAAACCAGGGCCCATGCATGTATAATCACTACGTGAAAGTGAAATTATTATGAGCACCGAACTATGAAACCCGTATGCTGCTTCGTTTCAATGTAGTCTAATGAATTACGTGTATTCCGATCCTTCTTGTTTAACCGTAGTTTTCCCGGTTCGGTCTCGAATAGCGGCCGGAGGCGTGAAAACCGAGGCGGGCCAATGGAACGCAATGAAAACACCGCGTTGAGTGCAAATAACCCGCTGGTGTAATTTAAAATATGCTTCAAATGAGTAGTTTCATTGCTTTCTACTGTACGTGATGGGATAGGTTTGATGTGTTATTTATATTAGATAATTTAAATACATATAACGGACGTATAATGTAATTTTTCTAAATCGCTCACTTTTTTTTAACCACCAATAATACCTTTTTTTTTATACTTTTTTATACACTCATAGTACGTACTACGGACTATCACTTAAAATTATATAATTTGTACACAAGTCAAATAGTAAAATGTCAACAACATTTTAAGGTAAATAAAAACAATCATTACAAAATGCGTGAAATCAGAAGCACTTCGATGACTAATGACAATACTTCGATTTTTAAGCGAACATAGCTCTGTATAGGTATATACGTTTAAAATGAGATCTTATCTAACGCTTAAATCATCTCACCATTCTTTTTTTTTACTGAAGCGTCTACAAGCCACTTGTCACTTTTCCATTTATTTTATAATTTATATATGTATAACGTAGCTTAAGTATGAACTCCTCCTTGTTCAAGTTTGTTTGAATATGTTACGCATTACGCTGCCTGCTCCTTCACAATTTTCTTAACGTAAAAAAAATCAATAAATTTTCTCAACGAAAATCAATAAAAAACGATGTATTTATTAAGTTCGCGACTACGTGCCTAACCTATTTTCTCTCCTAGCTGACACTGACGGGCTCAATTAACTGGAAAAAGCAAACGAATCTCATTCAAACAGACAGCGCTCTACTGTAATGTACTTATAAACATATACTACAAAACATATCATAGAAACTTAGAGTTTACATATTATATAGGGATAAATTTTTATCTTTGTAACCTTGTAACCTCTGTTTATATTAGAATTGTCTATTCAACGGACTTCCACACCGTGGTTGGGCTGTATACAGCAGTGGAATGCCGGGACGGCCGATATGAGGATTGACCTGGAGAATTTCGATGAAAAAGATACATACGTACACTGCATATGTTATTAGTGGGATAAATGATTCAGGTATTAAAAACTTTTACAGTCTCAGCACTCTAGTATTCCGTCTCTTTATGTAAATGATATATGCAGTTTGTCTTTTGAATTGACTGTTTGATATTAAGTCATTATTTTATTTTGGCTCATATATTTGTGTTTTAACAAATTGTTATTATACATATTATCAATGCATTAAATTATTTTGTCATGTCACGTAGCGATATTTTTGAAATGGTAACTATATAATGACACATAAAATACCTTGTATATATCAGATACACTGGTGAAGTTAATAATAGACGATCAAATAATGTACTGAAATAAATATTCGAGCATATGTCTAAAGTTGTCAAATTTTATCATATTCTGATAACCATTAAACTCTCAACCGAATGATGGTTTGAGTTGTAAAATACCTTCGAATAAACCATTAAATTGGTCCTTATTTCTTATCTGTCTGTTGACCACTGTTCCAATTTCAAAATACATAGAACCTTTTCAAACACACGTCAACGGAAACCGCAGAAACGGCTGACCGAAATCGGTGAAATAAACTTTTGAAGTGCTCACAAAAAAGCTCGGGGCAAAAGATGCAATTAAAGTGAAGCAAAAAACTTTCCAAATCATGAATCATTGTCGCAAATTTATGTTCCGCCGAACGCCACGCTCAGCCTTGGGGCAACCCATCCTTGTTTTTGCCCCGGGGCACCCGATAATCCGGGGCTGTTACAAATGCGCCGGGATTTTGTGACACTCTAGGGGTGATGTGATAAGTGCTACCACTTAAAATATGTAAATATATATGTATTATACAGTTTTTATACCGATACGACAGCCATCAATTGAAAGACATTAAACAGGATTAAATTACATGACTAAACTTATATTAAAACATTAAATTCAAATTTGATCAATTTGAAAAATATATAAAGCTTCTACAAAATTTCAATTGAAGTGCTCCATAATAATCTGTAAGCTGTGTGAAGTCCGCCCTTAGGCACTTGACTTGACTTGTTTAATTTGAAGAAACTCGTGGTCAATATTACAATGATATAAAGGTTGGTGATAGCAAGTACAGGCCACTGTGTGCAAGGAATCCTGATGAAAAGGTGATTATCTACACTCATATTTCCCGATTATCATGAAATACGTGATATAGTTTCACATTTACGATTTCAGCTCTCACTAACTGAATGATAATGATAGACACGAAACAATCAGAACATAAACAAAGGATAATTAGAGTATAAAGCAACATTTTACAGTATATACGACTATAATAAGAAGCACCAAATCTACCGCCAAAATTCTCATTAGTAACGCTCTGCCATCGCTATATTTAGATACAGACGGCTTTGTTTTCTTCAAATGGCGAATGATGACAGCAATTTCCTGTCAACAAATTTTAGCCCCTCTGATGGATTGGAATAATATATAAAACATGTCCAGTATATCTGTACTAAATACCTTTGATACATTTAAAAAAAATGTAAAACTTAACTATGCTTGATGTTATACTATACTATGCCACTAAACTGCACTACTACTAAACTATATTACTATACGTACACTATAGTTAACAAGCCCTGAGTCACTGGTCTCGAGCTTAGCTATCCAAAAAATAAAAAAAACAATAGGCTAAACTAATAAACTACCATACTCGCGACTGCCGCTCGATTCGTCTACTACACACCTTCTCATTTGAGATAATATTTTACCCGAAAGCATTTTATTATCTCTACGGCAAATGTACGAGACAATTACCTTTAGCGCTTCAGCAGACCGACATAAATTATGTTCGTAACATCATTTGCACATTTAACGCAGATATATGTATGTTACGGGCAACAGGAAATTCACTTACGTGTATTTTTTCTTGAGCTATTAACGCCGGCAATAATCACAATGGCAGTACAAAAGCAATCCTGTTAATCGAAACGCCGACCGTTTGTTAACGTCGTACGACCGGCAAATGGGCAAATCAGATTATTTTCCCACTATGACTCTGTAGATAACATTTTTGTTGGGTCCAGTTTATGGACGGAAGCGGACGTGCGGTCATAGGCTGATGTCGTAAAGTAGCGCGGTGAAGACGGTATCTTTGGGTCGCTTAAAATAATAACGCCTTGAACACGATATCTATATGTAATTGATTAAATACACGTATTTATAGCAGTTGCAATGGAGATTAGGTAATACATTTAAATTGCGACCGCAGTGTTAAGCAGTTTTTTTTGCATTGTTTTGTTAAAAAATTATGCGTCACAAAAAAAAAATGTTTGTGCTTGGCACTCCGTGCTCTCGGCCTGCCTCGCTAGGGACCTGGCGTGACGGTTATTTATTTGTTTATTTTATTGAAAATATTTTTGTGAGAACACTTAATTGTACCACACTTTTTCAAATATACCAGTACATATGTATCTACATACAAATATTTATTTATACGTATATGGGTAAATAATGTATGTATGTATGTGTGTGTGCGTTATTATATGTTATTAAATCTGGCACCATTCTGCATATTTAACTAAGCCCTATAGCATCCTCTAGCTCCTAAAACTTGCACCTAAAATCAGTGCGAAGCTATAAATTAAGAGATCCCGCTAAGTCCCTATAGCTTCGCGCGCCCCGCGGCGTCGCTCGGCCTAAGGACATCGGTACGCTTGAGTGGAACTTATCTTACCCGGATTATCCTTATACATTTTTCTTTCACCCTCTATGAGTGACTTAGTTCGATGTATTTTATGTCCTTCTAATTGGGGGAATGGAAGTGAGTAACGGTGATTCGGCTTTCTTATATACGATGTATTCTTCTTCGATATCCCTGTGACTCTTAAATCCCTAAATAATAGCTAATTACTGTTTAATTCAAAGTCTATACAAATGATTTTACGGTATACTGGGCGTTCTGATAAAAGTTGAACTAAAGATCGCTGCTGCTCTGGATCCTTGCTTAATATGTACACTGTGGTTTTCTTTAATTAGTTTTACTGCACGCTCAGCAATAACATTAACAACCCTTAAACTTCTTACCAATAGTAAAATTTTCTGGTAATCTTCATTTCGACACCACTCATACGGATCAAAAAATAGCAATAATCATAACACAATTGATTACTTTTGATTCATTTGTCGCAGAGTTATAGAATTCCAAAGAAATTTTTCCCATCTTATTTTTACGAGAAACTTAGGTTGGAATGAGGACTATCTTAAAGTTAATATTAAGAGCTAGATTTTTCAGGCAATTTTTTTTCATGTATTGGATAAGATTTGAGCTTCTGGGTGCGAAGAAATTCGGATACATCCATATTAAGGACCACCCTGGTATACATAATATGTAGTTCATCAGCTCTCTAGAGACCATAACACAGGCGATGCATACGTGCCTACTTTGGAATCAGGCGGCCGTGTGTGGGGATGTTACTATTAGTTCATTTTTTTTTCCAAATTCGTAACAACACAGGTACGAACGGGACGGGGCGAGATATAAACTAGTTATATACCGGCAAGCTCTGTATGCATATGATCTCAATGAGCACTAGAGCAACGTGGTCAAGGAAGTTCTAAGTATATCTCCATTAAATAGAGACACTGATGCGCCACAGCAGTAGGTACTTAAGAAGCGTCATATTATGCCCCATATATTGTACCGAGAATATACTAAAAATGTATTGTTTGTTATACTCTGTTTTCATATCCATATTTCTTTATTCAAAATGTACTAATTTCTAAGAAACTTCCAAGAATTCTAGAATTTATATTTGTCGTAACGCTGGAGTATATCTATAATGAGGAGCATGTAAATAAAAAATTAAGCATTTTCAAGGCATAAAACCTATTCGAGCATTACAATAGAAGCGTCTTCATTGTCTGAAGGCGAAGAGCTCGACGCTTTGCCAACAACGGTGATGTGATGCAAGTTATAGAAAACTGCGATTTAGATGTTTAAAATTTTAAATATACATGTATTATAATTAACGGAAGGATTTAAAACACAACTGATCGCTGTATCTCATGGATACTATCATTAGTCACTCTCAGTATATAATACTAATCTATGTACAAGTACTATGATCTAGTCTCAACTGACTCTGACTTGAAGTCCTACGTTTTACAGGGACACGGTTAAATATAATAATAATATAAAATGTGAAAATATAATAATGTATAATAAAAAAACATATTAGTATATGAAAATTATCAAAAATGTCTATTTTGATTTGACATTTGCTGTGCCGGATAGAAATATTTTTGAAACGGTGCTTTTAATTATTGTTATACGTTGCCAGATGTTAGATTATCTTGATAGAAGTTAACGGATTCATTTAAA
This sequence comes from Oxynetra stangelandi, assembly GCA_018239345.1. NCBI lineage: Eukaryota > Metazoa > Arthropoda > Insecta > Lepidoptera > Hesperiidae > Oxynetra > Oxynetra stangelandi. The sequence continues at coordinate 5,686 of DVPR01000641.1, forward strand.
TGTTTCTGCGTATTGTCGGCTTACCCCTCATGACAATTTCTTATTAAATTGTACATGGTTACCATTATCATAAAGTTTTAAGAACATATTAATGATACTCGATACAGACAGTATACAACATATATAGACAATATACAATTGTTTAAAAACCTGTAAACACACATAGTTGTCAATAATTTAAAAGCATTATATATAGAAAAATCCGTATTCTTACAACGTGATTATAACACTTTTTCCTTACCTTTGGTATTTTGGCTGAGCTTTAGGTTTTTATGGCATAAAGTATTTACTACTCTATAATTGATATGTTGAAATGATTTTATTGTCGCTGTGTCTTCCAACTCGAACCCTAACCTGTGGTGCTATCGAGGTCTAAATTGCAAATTTAATACAGCTATTTGCATCCGAAAGGGGCTATGTAAAGTCGTTTTTCCACTCAGTGATTTGTACTGCATATCTACCGTTCTATCTAAATTTGATATGTGTTAAAAACGTTTTGTTCCAGCTAATACTGTCCTTTGTCTCGCCGCCAGACTGAGTTTTTTACTGCAGCTATTTCAGATTAAGTGCCGGATAAATTGGGTGCGTCTGATCTTTGTTAGTCTTGGTTAGGTTTTTAGATTGAGCTCGCTTATAGATATGCTTGGAGCTATATTGTTTGTTGCGAGATGTGATTTACATACATATGTTTAAATTGAACAGACAGGTTTTGATATTCACGACCCAATTCGATGAATAAGTCCATAAAAGGTTTGAAAATATATTACTTTGGAGCTGTATATTTATTAACGCGTCATGCTCAATGATTATTATTTTCTGATAATCAACGACCAGCACATGATCTTTTGATATATGAGCATAAGTTTTATCAGGATTCAACCAACAGCAGCCGTCTGAATCGCTTCATAAAGCTTATGTTCACAAAACTGTCATTGTGCTGGTGAAAACTACGATTAATAGGCGACTGTGCGATGTTTTCGATTCTCAATTAAATAAAATGAACACCAACACTAAACCGAGATGCATTGACTGAAAAAGTACTAAAGTAAATGAATATTATTAAACTTTTTTATATTTAATTCACTTATTGTATAAAAGTAAATTGCATTAGGTATACGTCATCTGTTAAACTGCAATAATGCACTTAAAATAGTTCAAAGAACTTTGATCGTATTTGTGATTCTGTGTGTGTGTATGCGTGTCTGTGTCCGTATGCTTAAATGAATATTAGTAAATCTGTCGTCATCTTTTATATAAAGTCACCAAGTACTGGCTCAACAAAAACCCAGTTGAGATAAACAAATGATGTTTAATTTACCAACGGGTATTCCAAATACAAGTAGGTACAGAAACTGTGTTTACATAGGTAAATGTTTTTAAAAACTTGACCCGCAGTTGATTGAAATGTCAACAGGAATATAAAAAGCAATGATCTAGATACGCCGGTGTTCCGTTTCACATTAAAATCAATCTATCTACAACTGATTAAACAGTTTAACAGCACGTGTGATTGTCAATCGGGTACACACATTCAAATTAAATACTTGTGCCGTCACAATTAGATTGGGTTTCGTTTGAATGTCCACTTCTCGACTCTGGTTATGAGCGCTTGGTTTTTAAAGCCGCATGGTTAAGGTCCGTTTTATCAACAGCAAACAACTTAAAGCGAATTTATTTACATGCACATAAATTTTCTTTATAATGTATAAATATATAGTTTCTTATTAAAATGAGTGACGGACTCACGAAAATTGTTAGCAATTTTTAATTTATTCCCTTATTTATTTCAAGTCACCTTAAGCGGTATCGGAATAGTAAGAATAGTAAAACATAACGGCCTTTTTTTCTATTCTATACAAGCAGAACAGATATGAAAATATAGCTTGGTGCATAAAATATATCCAGATCAAAATATCACGCAATGTTGATTAGAAAATTCGTTATTCTGTTTAACACTTTACCTATATTTAATGTTATATCGCATCTCGCTTGACCCTCAACAGTAGGACATGTAAGTAATTGTCGGATCGCATGCAGTATGAATGCACTTTTAATTGACTTCACAAAAGCAGCCCTCAATTTGGGCGGCACAGAGCCGTTTGTCCGCGGGGCCTCGTATGACGCTTCATTGGGTAGCCGCTCGAAATCGCGAAATGGCCTTTATATTTATGACCCGTTACATCAACAGCGAAGCGAAATTAGAGATTTTGATAACATCTATATACGGCTAGATGCATTACTACATCAATTTGTGCTAATATTCTCACGTCGGACATGAATTCCGATAACTAAATGAGATCAAGAATGAACTCAATCATGATTTTAATGAAAATTAATATCGATGGAGACACAGTAACTATCTAAGAAACAATATAACGGTTTTCTTTCTGAAAGTTCTTAAAAATAACGCCATTAAATGTAACGAACGCTAAATAATAATAAGTGACACCAATTGCTATTTTGTTCGCCGAAACAGTGGATCTGCATGAGCATACATACCTAAGCGCTCAAGTTCCACAATTACAAATTTAAGAAACTGTAATCATAAACAAATTCATACACAGATATACATAATAAGTCAAATAACCCATATCTAAAAGTAATAAAGTAATATAAGCATTTTATAATAAACTCTGCAATAATAAAGATATCCATTTAAATACAGTCGTGGGCAGTCATTTTATAAGTCATGCAAGCGTGGCCGTCACGCTCTTTGGGATGACACCCTCACTATTATGCGTCACAATAAAATAAAGTCATTTTGATTATTGTTTGCTTCAGTGATTACTTTATTCTCTCAAACACGCCCTTGATGTTTCTTTCTTCATTTTATGACAATATTTTTATCATAAATATAAACATGAAATATTAAATTTCGATTGCAGTCATTTGTTTATAGATTGATGCCCCGTATATATTTCAAATGTCAAATGCCAAGTCAAATGAAATATGTATATTGGCCAAGCAATATATCTGTCTGGTAAAGCAAAAGTATGTGTATTACATGGAATCGTTATTAGGTACGAGTACATGAATGATTTAGAACATATAATTTGTTATGTATAAACAGTTTCCAGACAAATTCAAAATACTTTGTGTATTGAGTATTAACGCAGGGCCATCCTAAAGTAAATTAAACGTCAAACTGTATTAAATAAAAATATCAGACAGTATAGAATATTGGAATAAAATAAATTTAAAAACACAAAAGAACCATATTGTTAGTTAAATAAAATATTGTTTTAATACAAAGAAATAGCATTAAAGTATTAACATTTTTAAACAAATTTAATGTCACAGCGTTACAGCCACGTTGCTATCGTGCAAATTCATATGCACGCTTTCAGCAGACTCCATCAATTTAAAAATATCTCCTCTCAGAGAGAATAACACTATCCATTATATATTTCAAGAGCTATACGAAAGAATGATATACGACGGGAGCCTGAAGACTGCTGCTCCCTGAAGTTGCGAATATTTATTTTCTCAGCTATAAGGCGTTGCTCCACATAACATGATTGTTTTATTATTACTGTGTTGTAAACTTATCCTATTATATTTATTGTATTTTAATTGTATTATGACTTTTTTTCATTATTTAACTAGGAACAGAACAATTGATTCGCAATACTAGTCAATTAAATAAATGAAATTGACACGTCATGCCGTTTTGTAAACTTATTTACATATACCTAGTTAATAATATTTTTGTCGTTACGATTTAGTGCATTTTATTAACAGTTTTTGTTATTATATTTCATACGAAGTTGGTAAAACTTTGCGTCCAATAATCGACACAGTTTATATTGTTTCGATTCAAATACATACTCGTATGGGTACATATGATATACCGGGCAGCCCATATAACAAAAAGCTCCCTCGACAACATTAAGAAACGCTTGATATGCCCTTAGTTGGTTTTCAAGAGCATCGTTTGCTCACTTGCTTCGTGTAAAGCGATCCATCGCTGCCACTGAACTCGAGCGTCAGTCGGTCGGTTTATTATTCATCCCATTTCCATCTGCCGTAGACGTGACGTTACCCCGGCTAATGATATTTCGCGCTGTCTCCCGCACCGTCAAAAGCCTGGCGCGCCTCTGCCCTCTATCGGCCTTTCACTTTTGTTGCAATAACGTCTTCCCAAACAACGCTGCCCTTTGGGATGCGAGGTGTTAGTATACTGAATGGACACCGGGTTTTTTGCGCGTCACTTAATAATACTGTTATTGAAATATGAGAGAATCGTTGAAGTTATTATTTTACCTACTTCATGTTCATTATTTAATAATAATACATGTATGTAGTATTGTTATGAATGTAAAAACACTTATTGCAATAAATCATTGCTTCCAACGGTCTTATATGCCCAGTGGCGGTAATAGACCAAGAGATAAACGATGGAGGAAATAGGCTCCGTCTCTCGTACGCTTCAAATATTATAACAAGTATAGATAAGCCAATCAGAGGACTCGCAAAGTACGATATCTTATGATAATTTAGATAATATTAAGATACTAATTAGAAGTTGTAGTAATTAGAAAATTTTAGGAATATTTATTACTGAATCAGCCGGGTGGTGAAAAAAATACTGAGAAACTTTAATTAAATTTCTAAACATTAAATAATTAGCAGTTAATATTGTTATTTACTTATTGTAATCTACCTACAATTTATATACGATTTTCATTAACATGTTATAGTGATAATAATTAATTAGTTTGATAATTAATTAATTACAACGATAATACATTTTAGTTGGGTTTTATTTGAGTGTGATTCGTGTATATGTACCCAGATAGTGTGTATCTATCAGCGATATTTACAGTGGCGTAACTATAAAAACGAAAAACACCTTTTGGTGTGTGTTTACACGATCTCTCCCCGTAGATGAAAGGAATGTTTGCATGGCGCTGGCCTTTGAACAAGTAGTGTGATAACGCTTTGTATTGAAGCGTTAAATTGTTGCTTTCTCGTCCCAATCGAATAATATAAAGATGTTGTTATTATTACTACCTACTTTTAACGGATATTTTATAAGTATGTTTTGACTCACATTTTTCGTATGAATATGAGTACATACCTATGTGTTTTTGCGTCACATTCAGTATAATTAATGATAAATGTAATACACATTGTTTACGGCTATGTTAAGTTAATTGTTTTAGAATTTGAGGATAACTAATATTGGCTTTTCGGAATATTTGATTGTTAATTTTTCTTATTACGTATCAACTGTTGCAATCCCCAATAAAATAAAATAAGGGAAGTTCTTTTTATATTATATATACACATATGTCCTAAAGAACCTTTCGAAATGTGTTCATCTATTCGGGTCTCAATTCCAAACTTGAAATTTCATATTCGAAATTTTTATTTCATTATTAACTTGATATACAAACTTTAGTATTTATGAAGTTAGAAATGTATGTACGAAGTTTATAAGCTGTTTGGCTACTAAAGCAAAGAGTTTGCTCAGATTGAATATGTCTACTGTTCTATTACACCACTTATGCAAACGGCGCCATCGCTGCCACCCAACGTCTTAATTCCATCAGAAAAACTCTATAAAAAGCATAAACAACTTCGAATTGAGTGTTTTACGCTCACGCCAGAGGGCGATTAGGGTAAGCAGAATTAATGAAGATAGTCGATTTAACTATGGGTTATGGCCACTGTGTGTGGGGTACCGTGACAACGATGGCTTATCTACGGTGGTAAGGTTTGTAAATCTACTGATAATGGGGGATTAATGAATGGTGTAGCCGGTCAAGTTACGAGAAACGATGGTATATCGTCGGCCACTTGTTTATATTGCATCCGGAATTTAGAGTGTCCCATTATCATGCAGTCGCTTGCATGGTCAGTGTTAAATACGGGCGTGGCACGCGGCGTTGCGCGTTAATTGTAACTGATTGTATATTTTATACCCCGCCTGACTTAGTCGAGTACGTCCGTGAAATGTTCAATTTGGCGCAACGTGGCCCATGTTTATCAATCAATCATGGATATCCAATAAATTTAACAACCATTTCTGTAGCGATTGTTATTTTAAAAACTAGATGTTGTGGGTTCGTTTCTGGCCCAGCCAAATATTTGTATGATGACCGCGAGTGTTTTTATGTATCTGAACGCTTATATTATGTTTATAAATTGATGTGTACTATATTGGTTGGTTTACATGGCACAGGGTCTTCTTAACTTCGGATCTGATGGCCGTATGTGTCTATGTGCGAATATATTTTGACTATTATTATTTTTACTTTACAATGTATATTATTCTAAAAGTAGGATTGAAACATGATCAAAATCATATTATTCAAAAGGTCCGTGAAACGATAAACAAAAATCTATCCTTGTCTGAATACAATTGTCTTAAAACTGTCGAACTATATTAAAAACTGTCAAAAGATTAATATCCAACAACAGATGCCAAGTTATAAAGGGCGCTATGATAAATTAATTCCAACCCCTTTTAAAATATAAATCAATTTTTACGCATGAGGGAGAATTCATGCGCTGTTGGCTACGAGTGGCTACAACAATTCGATGTGACCTTTTTAAAAGATTTCACGAAGGAACTATGTTTTACGTTATTCCCACATGTAAACTTAAAGGTATTGTTTCATATTCACGTTTTTTGTTAATATTCTTAAATTCGATGTATTTTTATTAAATATTTTTAATCCCTTTTTCAAAATTAATGTCTAAAAATTTTTTTTCCCAATTATTTATATTTCTTAAACATATTGTGCTGACACCCTAATTAATGCAGTCAAAACTAGCCCGTTAACCTTAATTTTAAAATTCAAACAGACATAGAGCCGCCAAGCAAATGCCACCTAGCAAGCCACCTAATAATGTTTTCTTTATTCAGTCATAAATCTTCTTTAATGTTTGGGAATCAAACAATAAATATTTGGGAGCCTATCACAAATTTACGACATTATCATATCATCGTGGTGGTTTTGTAACGATAAGCTTTGTGGTGTTTATGTCTTTATTACTTGCCTGTGGGAAGTTGTGGTGCTAATGGTTTACTTTAAGGTATATTGGAACGTTCTAGAACTCTCTTCTTTATTCTCTCTCTCTCTTTCTCTTCTCTATTTGAATTTAACCGTGGCAGTCGCATCACTGTCTCATTACCACTGACCTGTTGGTGCAGGGTTGAGTGAAACTGAATGCAGGAATGCAGGACACATCTTTATGCGATTGGGTCTTAAATTGTCTGTATAATATTTCCTGTGTAGTATAAAGAAACAAATAGGTAACAAACAAACAACTATCTCGACCAAATAGGTCGGGCACAAGAGGAGGGGGGAGTCAAGAAACCGGCGTGTATGTATG
>DVPR01000642.1:0-13027 GCA_018239345.1 Oxynetra stangelandi
GGCTCAGAAATTGGCTACTCATTAGCTTACCCAACGCCCCATTCACGCTATTCCCTGCATTCACTCTTCTCTCAATGTCAGATATGAAGTTACATATGACTATTGACCCGCTACACTCACTAAACTCACTACACTAAAGATTCCCATAAATTATGGTGTACAAATCTATATTGTCTCTTCAGTACAGAAAACAATTGTACTCCATTAATGAAATGGACTGGTATCATGATCATCAGCCTTTCTGTGTCCACTGCTGCTGAACGGCCTCCCCTAATACATGCCCTATCATTGGCATGTTGCATGTTGCCATTTTTTTGTGCAAGACCTCATGGCACCGTGCCAGGTGGAGTCCTACACTATGTTTGCAGAGTTACAGTGTCCACTCCAGTACTCCTCACTTCAAAATCTCTTTTTTCAACAGATACAGGCAGCCCACTGCCAATTTAGATTGTGGACTAAGTCAATGAGTTTGGTTTGACTTATGTTGATTATGAGGGCAGAGAAAATTTTTATTAAAAATGTTCAATGAACATGTCAATATCACACAGAAAATGAAGACTCAAAAAACTAAATAAAACTTACACAATAATAGTAACTCCACAGGTCCATTTTCCTGTAGCCAAAACAAAAAAATTAAAAAAGTTGTAAATAGAAGTAAATATTTCAAATTTGTCACCATAATGTAAACTGTAACTTCATGGGAAACAATCAAATTCAACAAAATATGTATATTTATAGAAAATATAAAATATTATGGATATAATAATCTTAAGTCATTATAGAGTTAGATACCTCCATTTTACTTTAAAATAAACCACCACGTAGCTAATATAAATTAAGTAAGTAAAGTAAAATTATTGTAACAGCCATTGATTTGTTTTATCAATATTAAAATATTTTTATTCATATAATATATTAAAATATAACTTCAGTTCTTAATTTTAGCTATGCACCATGCAATTTCATTGGGATGAAAAATAAAATCAACAAAGAAAAACTTATAACAACCTCCCAGAAAACATCGATTGTGTATAAAAATGAATTGACAACAAAGACTTACTTAGTTGCCGGCAAACGTATTCAATACAGCATAATAAATCACCTTTAAAAGATTATTCTATTACATACTCACTATTTCTGCACTATTCAAGTTATTATTTTTGTATACCTACAATACAAGCTACTCTCGAAGTTAAATTTCGCTCACAAATCCAGATTTTCCTTGAACTTGACAGTTATTGACAAAATATTATTGACACCTGTCCGACTGCAAACAGATTCACCTATGGATTACTTTAATTCAAGGTCGATCGCCGTAAATATGAGTATTTTTAATGTCTCTTTAAATTAAGTAATTAATAATACAGAATCATAGAAACTGTGCTAATAAATCAAAAAAATACGATAACTTTATTCATTCATTTCAAAATAAAGCACTTGTTTGTGACTTAACCTGTTAAACAGCAATTTGTAAGTGACAACCGAAAACCTACATTTGGACGAAAAACTGCATTTTATATTTTTTCTGGCGAAAGTAATATAAATGGATTGCATTAGATAAATTCTGTCTTTGATATAAAAAAAAACAGCAAAAATGATCTCGATATACCATGTTATTGAGAAACAATTTATAGAGCTAAGAAGGATGAAGCTCAAACCATAAACCATTATTATCTATCCCGATATCTTTACGATAGTCACCATTGTGTAACTAACAAATGAAATATTAAAGCTGTATTTATTATGTCAACTCTTATAGAAAATTGCGTAGTGCTGTTGCATAATAATTTATCTTGATATTATTACAGTTTCAATTCCATTAACAAAATCTGCTGATATCGAGCGCTCTATGCGACCAAGTTCTAAATAAAATACTACTTTTCATATCAGTGTGTTTAACAGTCCTAAACGGTTCTAAGAGTGAACCGCTACAGTTTGTATAGTATCTACATTTGGGTATATGTTTGGTATATTTATATATGCTGTATTCTGTAATGAGTACGTTGTTGAAACTATTATTACCTTTTGCGATGTTTCCGGCGGTTATTTCGCGTTGGATTCCGGCCCCATTAGTAAAACATTCCGGATAGCTCAAGTTTTCAGACCTACAGACTATTCAAGAACTGGTATTTTAGGAAATTTGTACCGGATCTGTTTTTTGTTTGATTTTCTCAATCTGAGGATTATATCAAAGTGTAGAGGGTATAAAGGAGTTGATGCAAGTATTGTTTAATTATTCTGTTATATGATAATTTCATATATCTGTTAATAAAAAAATCTAAATAACTTTATAAAACCGCAGTCTTAACGCAACTTGTTAAAGAGAAAATTGTTGCTGAATAATTATTTATTTATCCTGCCCGGAAAAAAAGATTATTTTTCTTATAAAATAACCAAAAATCTAAAACGGCAATCATTTTTCTTACAATTTTAACTATGTACTTATATAGTAACATTAAAACCAGTTGAATAGTTTAAATTAACACAGATATTATTTGGCAATAATAGTGCAGACTAGAAGAGTTACGGGAAAATATAAATGAAAACTCAACAGGTGCGAGAAACATTTTATTTGCAGTTGTAAAAACTGTACAAATCCTAACAAACTTACAAATTAACACCTATTATGGACCTTCGCATGGCACTGCTGAGGACAAACTCCACAACTGACGGACTGAACACTTACGACAATTCGAATTCAAGGTTCCCTAAAAACATCAGTCGTTCATAAATTTTTCAAAGGGTAAATTTGTTCAAAAAACAAAAAAAAATACATTCCTCAAAAACTTTACAAATCAACTATCGAATTTCTAATAATACAATGAAATATAATATGGCTGTTGATTGCATTATTGCTTTAGTATAATATACACCGTTATTATTCAATACACAGATGATATAAAAATTGTAAACTTTCAGAATAAAATATGAAACCTTTTCATCCTGATTTCACGTTCGCGTAGGATACACGCCAATATGTCGGAGTCAGTTGCATGAACAGCGATCACTGCACTCTACGTCCGTCAAATACAAAATGTAAAAGTTTCACGATGATAATGTCAGTTTAATAATATGATCCTATTGAAAAACATGAACAATTTGATAACGAAACCGAATTCTTAAGTCTAAACAATGGGGGTAAAAGTGTAAAATTATTATGTACACATGTACACACACAAAGCACCTTTTCCGACACAGGCGATGTAATATCAATTCCGTTATAGAGTCAGTACGTAATACTCTGACACAAACACGTATGAAACATTTTAAAATCAATTTATACATATAACACACCTCGACCAAAACTAAGGCTAGTCAAAAGATGTTGACAATCAAATTTTTCAGATACGGCGGTGGTTTCATTCTCGTGCCAATGAGAAATATGAATTGAACGCCATCTGTTGAGTCGTTTATAAAGTGATACGAATAAAACAATTGGCAATCAAGATTGTATCTTGTATTTAAATTTGACATTAGTTTTGATATGCACGGGTGTGCGACATATCGATATTAATCAAGAACAATTATCGAACAATTTAAAAATATCCCCAAAACTACTGTTAATTGTAAGCATTCTCGATTATGTCATATAATGTTGTATTAGTTCACTGATAGATACGGTTAAACACAAATTGCATATTATCATAAACACTACATAAACGAAGCCGATCGCAGAGCACGATGTTCATACGACAACATTACTCGCTATGTTAAAATAAAATGTATTAACAATTATAATAATATTCATAATAATAATAATAATATAGGGGTCAACAATTACAAAAAGAAAAAAGAATCAATTGTATATACACTAAAACTACCGCTTACGTCAGTAAAACAAACACACGGTACCTACTTGCAAACAAATGATCACATATTAGACTTTACTCCCTCGACTTGACTTGTCCCGAGAACGAGCACTAGACGATATTTTACGATCTCGATAAAGTTCGCGGGCGCACGGCGTTGTCGCTTCACTCCCACCGTCACCAGGTGGCGCTGGTTCATTGCCGAACAAAATGTTGATCGCGTTGACGCTATCGAGTAGATAAAAACACTCGAACTGAGCACACCGTACTCTTGCAAGTGTATTTATTAAACATAGTGTTCAATAAGTCGATACGAGTCAATCCTAATACAAGTAATACACACGAGTAATCGATTCAATTGCTTGCCGTGCTAATTAATCGGAGCTCATTACACGAAAACCACATGTAATAAGATAAGGTATATAACATCTTATTTAAAAAAAACGTGAAGGCCCGAGACGACGATGAAGGAAACACTGTCTGCAGCCAGTTTTGCCAGATGGTCGTCTGCATTCTCCCGACATTTCGCAAGATGTTTAGATTCAACGAATGGATTGATGTGCCAATTCTAATTCCCAACCAATTTGACAAGATGAAATTCAATAGTGTTAATTAGTTATTTATGTGCTAAAAATGTTAAAAATGTTTGCCAAAAATTCCAAATTTGGAATTTTGTAAGGGTATTTTGGGTTTTTCAATCTGGCAACACTAACTGCCTTGAAGTTTCCACGTGTTAATCAGTAATATTGCATAAATCCAAATCGATCATCCCGGGACTTGTTTCAGTAGAAGATTGTATACGGTGTACCTCGATATACTATATTATTAAACTTATTTATTTCAAATGCATACACATTTATAGAGATTTAATTTTATATACAACAATATGAAATGCAATATAATATACCATGGGATATATACATACATACATAAACGAAACGATACAATATCATCTATCTGCAATTATTACTTTGCATTAATTTATTGTTTATGTATGTGAATACATAATATTTGGACATTAACTTTATAAACAGTACTGTAATCCTGTAACTAGATAACAATACAAATACAAATACACACACACACACACACACATATATATAATGTACATTAAAATTGTTCGTCAGCTATAGTTTAATACGTAAGGTCACTTCGGATCAATGAGTAGCCTCAATCGCCGTCGGCCTCGCTCGCGTTCGGGTGTCAATATTATACACATATCTTCGTAACTCCTTATGTACAGAGCTAGTGGCACGGCGCGTGTGGGCCCGCGGCCCGCGCGCCCGTCACTCATATATTTTCGTAAATTTTCACTAAACATTAGCGCTGAGCAATTTCATTTTTAGTTTAAATAATACGCCACCACATATTTCATGATTTATCGCGATATTTTATCATTTCCTTTTCCTTTCAAAATATCTATACATATAAAACTCGTCAGTAATATAACATTTTTACTTTTATACAATTTAATTTTGTAATCTAAAATGAGTCTCATTTATCAATGTTTTACATTTCGCATATTGTCCCGAGTTCGTACTTACGATGCACAAAATAAAATCGATCAAAAAAATACTATGGATAAATTAGGTTTGATTATTAAATCGAATAAATAATAGTCCTAGCAATATCAGTATGTAATGACTAAATTGCTTTATATACTTTAGGGATTTATTATATACAAAGATATTAGAAAACAGTAAGAGCGTGCTCGGCGGCGGCACACGTAGTAAATTTTGGCCTTTTGAAGAATAAAGACAGATTCAAACAGAAGAAAATACGTTAAAAATAATAAAAAATTAGAAAAGAAAAAAGACGACAAAAAGCTAAATTTAGATATTTTTTTTAAAGTACCATTGATAGAGTTGAATAAACAATTAACTTTCCTGCTAATTCCATTAAATAATTTAATTTGTATTGACAAAATTATTATTGAAATAATAATTATACAAACAGGCAAACATAAAAAATGTCGACGCCATTTTGACATTACCATTACTGGTAACACTCGCGAAATAAAGTGTCACCTATGACAAAATTGCGTCCGCCGTCTCTAAGGGACGCGACCGCATGGAAAGAAAATATAGAAAGAAAATAATACGAGAATAAAATAAATAAAATGTACACGTGTAATATAAATTCAACAACTAAACTCTAAATACAATATTTATGAACAATGAACTGATTGCGCAACTCCACACATTCGGCACTTCGGATACGATTGTCGGGATGATTTGGCTAATTTTAAATAGTGTCGGCTGGAATGTTTGGAGTGCGCACATAGAATTGGTTACCCTAAGTCGTGGTCGTTCATGTTGCCGGCTCCCTGACGTTAGCTACACGCGCGTACTTCAACTGTCAACCACTACTTCCTCATACGTAGGCACGAGACGGTAATGGCAACATTGATGTCAATAATGTTAGGCGAAATTGCGATATACTAGACGATGCAAAACACTGATCAAAACGACAAGGAACGCTAGTTTCGTTCTAACGCGAAGGAGCCGCAACACGCCCGCGGCGCGTTCAGATGGGCCGCGTGAAGTTCGCCGGGAACATGCCCTTCTCGTTGGTGGACTCCTTGATGCCCATCAGCCAGCCCTCCTCCTGCGATCGGAAGACGGGCGTCACGTTAAGCAATACAATACGCAATGAGGTCGCTCCGCGGGCGGCACGCACCTGCTCGTCGGGGTCGTCGTAGTGCACGACGCGGATGACGTCGCCCACGTCGAAGGAGAGCTCGTCGCTGTCCTCGCGCACGTAGCGGTACGTGGCGCGCACGCGGTACAGCGCGCCCGCCGGCAGCCCCTGCAGCGTGGCCCCTGCGGCGGCGACCGACCGAGGTGCGGACACAATTATACTGACGAATTTCTAAAATTCGCTGAGCACTCCACAACACAACAATCCACCAAAGTGATGATCCCGAAACAGCTTTCCGATACGACATACATGTATTTCTACGTACTCGTGTGAGGAGTGCGAGGCGCGGTGACATCCAAAGGATATTAAATAATTACAAGTGCAGCTATTCTACATCTACAACCGTTCCGCCGCAGCCCACGACGGCGGCCGACGGCTCTATCGCTACGCTAATAAAGCTCGTGCACTCATTGAATAAAAGATGACACCAATTGACCATAAAGACATAATATCAATAACAACCATATCGTCATTAAACCCCAAGGAACAACCTTAATCCCAAACCACATTATGATAAAATTATTTAACTAGTCATTAATTACCAATTAGATAAAATCCTTTATAACTTTCCAAAAACGAATTTGCATTATAACCATCGACCCTTTCTATAATTCCATATAGACAAGTCCTACTAGATAAGTCTCCTCTCAAAATGAAAACATTAAATATACTGTTGACTGGACAGGCTAAGTGCCAACGGAGGCGACTCCACCCGCCTTATAGAACTTGCCTGACAACTCCGAGACGTCACAAGTAAATAATAAAATATAACATAATAAAATTCCACAACTGCATCAATACGCATGTAAACAAGATTTAACATTTGACCATACTATTTAGAACTATTTAAAACTTTAATGAAATTAAATTGAAAAACAAAATATTAATGGTATTGTTAGTAAGTAAGCTTGTAATATAAACAGGCTCGTTAATACAATTCACGGTAGACAAATACGGACCACGGACAAACAGTGAGTGTCATTAATTGTGCACACGGCTATTAGACATTAGGTAGCTATTAACTCCCCCGCCTGAAAACATACAATAAATACATACATACAAAATGCATACAAATAAATAAATATTTACAAAAAAATATAAATGTATATAATAGATATATATATATATATATATATATATATATATATATACATGAAAACATAAACATACTATAACTACACCTTCACTTTCGATACTAATTTCCCTACAGTACCACGATGATAGGGGGTTGAGTCCACGAGAGTGAGAGAGAGAGAGAGAGATGTATCCACAACCTGTTTGTTTTATGAAATGCAATAACTACACGTTATTTAATAATTTATATATAGGTAAAGTATACAAAATGTAAATGTGATTAAGAGTAAATGATTTTTAGTCCTGTTCATATTAAACATTGGTCGCTAACGATATTAATTGGTCGTTAAGGATATCGTAAAAGTAAAAAAAAAAAAAACTTAACGTACCTGACAAAAGTATATTAAAGATTAAAATTATTAATTGATAATTTTTATTACACAATAGAGACAGCAAAACCCGCCGCATTTACTCACCGACCGGTATGTCGTACACCTCGTCGCTCTTGTTCTGAATTTCATTGTCTGTCTCTTTTTGTTCCGTGTCGTTCTCTTTCTCGCCCTCCGCCTGTTTCTTTTCCTCCACGTTATTGTTCGCTTTCTCCACGGCGACCGGCGATCCTGAGAAGGGCACGTGATCGGTCGCCTAATGATTCTACTTACAGCGTACCGGTGATAATATGCTTGGGTGGGTGTAAATATGTATTTGCCGTGCGGTAAACATACGCCTCGACATGATATATGACGCTACATAAAAATAGCTATAGCGATGATTACTTAAAACTTTAATTACGGTGCATTTGAATTTAATTGATCGCACAGGGGGGGCGGGGCCTGTGAAACGATATTCTTTGAGTGTTTGATGCGTTTCACAGACGATTGGAGCAATTTTAGCAATACGTTAGAGAGCTTAGCTTACTCGTGTTCTCGTTAAAACAAGACAAAGCACAACAAGTTGCTGCGATGGCACTGCGACTAACCTCGTGTGGAGCGCGCGGCGGCGGGGGGGCACTCACCGACCGGGATGTCGTACAGCTGCTCGGGCCGGGGGTCCGGCTCCGTGCCGGGGGCCGGCGGGCTGGCGGGCCGGGAGCCGCCGGGGGACGCGGCGGGGGTCGCGGCGGGGGAGCCGCCCGCGGGCGAGGCGCCGTTGAGCGCGGGGGAGGGGGGCGCTACGCACACGCGCACGCGTCACACACGCCACACTCACCATGCGCATACGTGGATGTTACGTTGTTAACGTTAAAAGAAACACCGTACGCTTATGCTTGTGAGACGATACCGATTCGAAATATATTTAACATGTTATTAATTACGGTAGATATGTACATTCAGGTGCTATTCCTAATATGACGCTATGTCTATTGTATGAGTGTATCCAAACTTTTGTTTTCTGATCATTTGCCATCTCACGTGTCTCTACTATGTCGATATAAATAAACGCATCACCGAACATGCTCACATTTAATCTAGTGACGCAAGTATAATGTTAAAGCGATAATGATAAAAGAAAATCTTTTAAATATTGACACAATTATTTATATTTCCCGTTTAATTGTATTTACTGATGAAATTAGAATGGCTAATTAACCGATCGGAATAGACAAAGTGAATTCACTTAATATGATAATATAGAAAAAGAAATTGATACAAACATTTATATGGAAAATAACGCAGTATATAGGAATAACGTTATGAGCATATCCAACTGCATGAAATTTAGAAAGAGTAATAAACAATTACATAATGAATAAGTCTAGAAAAGTTAAGTTCTCGAAGGATACGCGCGAGTAAATAGACTAATACATATGTATCAATTAAAAAATCCCAAAAACGTCTCTGCATTCACGAATCTCTCCATTTCTAAGAAGTGTGGGTGTATATGATTATAAAGGGAATATTTATTTAATGTTAAACGGATACAATACATATGTCTAACATTAAAAAAAACTCTAAAGCAGTTAATTCGTACATAAAATTAATAGTTTTATGCATTATAATTGAATACCGTTACAAATTCCGTTTTGTTGTCCCTTTGATGGTGGTACCGTCCAGAAACGAGCATCTGATAAGATAGTAAGTCAATTAAAACAAAAACCAAATATCACCACACACAAGAAAGCGTCAGTCTTTCGAATATACAGTTTCAAACGACCGAAACGGTGGCGCACATTTTTAAATTCATAAAAAGGATCGTTTGTAACGGCACCCAAGGGTCGGTTAGGGCGCGGGGGGCGGGGCGGGGCGCGGGCGGCACTCACTCTGCACGGCGGCGGGCGCGCTGCCGTTGTGCGCGGCGCCCGCCGGCTTCTTGTAGCCGCCGCGCTGGCACTCGTTGGCCAGCTTGTCCGTGATCAGCTCCAGCTCCCCGAACACCTGCACCGCCACACTCGCTATCAATATTGCGCTACACGATCCTTATATTGTACCATCGATACTACTATTTAGATAATCTATCTCTACGGCGACGTTAGGTGTTACGTATTATTACTTAGCAGTAGAAATTATATTTTTATGTCTAGAAATAATATTTTAAAATGACAGAAGAAAAATGTTATATCCAACGAAACTTGCATTTTACAACAAAAATATACACATCATAATGCTTTCAAAACCAAATAAAGCAAATTTAAGTACTCGTTCTAAAGAAATTTTGCTACATTTCGAATTAGGTATATATGAAATGCTTTTATTTGGAGCGCGCATAAACGCCCCTCACCTTGGAACTCTCGGAGTGGAAGAGCTGCTCAGCGGAGAAGAGGGTCTGCAGGTTGTTGACGTAGAAAAGTACGCGGGAATCGTACAAGGCAGGCAGTTCATCGTGCAGTTCCGAATTCAGTACTTCGTATGTGCGCTTGGCTTCCTCCAGCTGCTCCCTGCCCTTTGTCACCTAGGGATTGAAGAACCCGATTGGTATGCATTTTGTACGATTTAGGAGAAGTGATGAAGTGAAGTATAAAGATTAAACGAAAGGATCGCAAACATATTTATCTGTGGATTGCTTGTCTTGTGCTTGCTTCTTGGAAACCCCCACAATGTCTACTTAATATTTTTTATCATTATATGATAGGTTTCCTTTCGGTCGTCATCCTGCATCATCGAAAATGACTACCCAATTTAATGGATATAACGAAGATAAAATAAAAATAAAGATAATTATAACAATGGACAAATAAAGGATGTTATATAAGATTAAGTGCTGACCCTAAATAAATAGAGCCAATAGCTAGAAGAAAGAGAATACAGAAAATTTTAAAAATTAGTAAGTCACCTTAACATCATCCCTTCTTTTGGCGGCGTTTGCTTGTAGATTCTGGAAATTATGCCTTTGACTATCGTAATCCACCAATTTACGGCCACGTTTCTCAATCTTTTTCTGAAATAAGATATAAAACAAATTCAATATATGAAATGTAAAATTTGTAAACAAAGAGGTAGAGTAGGCAATTTGTATAGAAAAAGGTCTAGTTACTTAATGCCCGTTATTGATATTATGTTTATATATTTTTCAAATTTTTCTATCGTGAAAAAACATAATCCAGTTCTAAAAGGAGCAATAGACGGAAGTTTTTAATTTTACCATAAATAGGCATTTAAAAAAAACAATACATGGTTTTTGTAATGTTCACTTATCTTTTATTTTATACATATTCACTGACCAAGTTCTGATAACACCTTACCCTGACTTCGGGGAATTGGTTGGTGTATGTGTTCATCGGTATGAGCACTTGGTCGCCGAGCTTGTGCGAGAAGTCCTGCCACAGCATCTCCATGCTCTGCGTCTGCACGTACAGCAGGTCGTGGCCCGACCAGCCGCTCTCGTACACCTCGGTGATCGCTTCCATCAGCGATTTGGACGCCGTCTGCACCGCTGGAATTGTCAAATTTTTGTTTAAGTTTTGATGTACTAGTAAACAATGCGGTGGCAACAATATGAACTGACTTTCTTTGGACGAAATCAGTAGCATCTCATTCAGCAAAAATAAGATCTCATATATTGCCATGAATCATCTAATAAGGAATATGGAGAAATGGGTACCCCTGCTTTACATGCAGCACTATGACGATGATTACACTTACTCCTTTTCTGCCCCTTCTCGATATTCACTCTGAGCGAGACTTTAAGACTCACCTCGTATACATCTTATATAATTGTTGAATTCCTTCTGCAATCTGGTAGCCTGTTGATGTTGCCTGTTGAAGTTCTGTAGATGCTCTTCGAATATGTCGTCTAGCGTGCGGTCCACCTTGCCCAGGTTTTGCAGGATCTAGAGTAAAAAAAAGAGCTAATTTACTATTTACAGTATTACATGCCCCATAGGACTAGTACTAACGTAGCTTCAACTCAATTCAATTAAATCTCTCTACATAGAAAAATGTTAAAAAATATAGTTTGTTGTTTTGACGACAGCCAAGAGTTACTGTCGATTTCATAATACCTATTTATACAGATTTGGCAAATATTACAGTTATCATCATATATAAATATAATTGAATCAAAGTGATTAATGTTTTATTCTAGCTACAAATCATTGTTACAGAGGAATGTGGTCAGAAGAATCGACATCTTAAGAGTTGATATTTAAGCAAATGTCGATTGTATTGAATGTAAACTGCGTCTCTGTGCTATGTTAATATATGATGAAATTTGAATTGAGTAGGGCTGTCACTAGTTCAATAATATTACACTCATTATAACGAATTACTAAACATTAATGACAACAGGAATATGCAAGAGAGAAGCACAAAACTATGCTAAAGTTTTGAGTTCTGAAATATTGTAACATCTCAACAATCAAAATCAATACCCAACGCCTTTATATCATATTGGGCTACGGGCTAACAAATAGTCAATTGTACATCTTATTCTACTATCGGATCACAATGGGTCTTCAACAGAGAAGATCCGGCGGGAAGCTCACGCTATCACTTGACGCAATCACTTTTAGAGATATAGGGTCATAAAAAGATAAAAAATAATAGCAGACAGCCTGAGTGTCATAGCAATAGAAGCGTTGCATGTGGCAACCCTGCCAGTGTATGGTTATCACGCGTGTGCGGTGTTGCGAAAGTGGGACTACTGTAACAGGAGACTGAAGTCACAGCTACTTAGCCGCGCGGTTAGCACGGCGGCGGGCCCGGGACCAGTTCGTTGCTAATGTCTTAATACACGGTGAAGTCATTAGTGTACAATATACACGTGTACATATAGTTATATGTAATGTTACAGTAACTAAGACGGTTCATTTGAGTTGACGGTTCGGTTGATCGGAGGGCATTAGGAAGCGCGGCGTGAGATTACGACTCATTTAGGTCACATCAATGAGATCAGCTTCTGATTTATTTTCATTAATAGAGGCATGATTAGCAGCAGATAAAAATACAATGCGTCTCGATCAGATTCAAACATTGTCTAATATAAATATTGATAACAATGTATTGGTG
>DVPR01000643.1:0-13027 GCA_018239345.1 Oxynetra stangelandi
ATGATGATACAAAGTAATAATAAAAAGAATAATGCCTTTAAAATGTTAGAACGTTACACGTTTTGTACATTTTTTTATACGTCTATTATTAAAGTGCCCACAGCATAGCAGTCGAGTAACTTTTGAATTGGAGTTCATTAACTTCCATTGGGTCTTTAAGGTCTTTCTTTTTAAAAAAAATTACTTCGAAAAAAGTACGACGGTTCAAGCTCTTTTTGAGACAATGGTTAATTAGAGAGCATTTTCAGTTTCGACTCG
Source organism: Oxynetra stangelandi (assembly GCA_018239345.1). Classification (NCBI taxonomy): domain Eukaryota; kingdom Metazoa; phylum Arthropoda; class Insecta; order Lepidoptera; family Hesperiidae; genus Oxynetra; species Oxynetra stangelandi. Next base: position 259 of record DVPR01000643.1, read on the forward strand.
CAATTATGTTAACTTCCATTATGGGTATAGTACCTATGGAGACGGGGCGTTTTCATGAAGAAGTAACGGCGGAGAATGGCTTACTTCAGTTGTTTCACTGCGAACTTCTTCATCATATTGGTAACTGTTATTTGCAAATGTGTACGGTTAGAACAAAATCACAGAAGAATGAAAAGTGCGCCATATAATTTGCACTACTGGCATATATCAGCGGATTTTTTTACAAAAAAGGTCAATTTAAGAAAAAAAATATGGAAATTTTTATGAAAACTAGAGAACTGTGTCATTTCAAAAAGTGTAGCAGACTCAGAATTAGCTTTATTGTATTTGCTGGAAATTTTTGAATAATTTTTGGGGGTGACTAAGCTAAATATTATTTAATTTGGTTTATATATACTGTAGTATATTATTAAATTAAACACGTTTTATTTAACCGACTTCAAAAAAGGAAGTAGGGATAATTTTCAGTGGGTAGTTATCAATATTCATTTATTTATTTAATAATTCATAGACGCAGTAAAACATACATACAGTAAAAAACATTAAAATACATACTAACTGTTCTTATAAATATGGGTAAGGGTATATCTCTTTGCAGTTAGCCTTTTGTTGCCCTTTGGCGCCTGGAGCATCTAACGTATGAAATAATTTTGGTAGAAATTACATTTCATATTTTTTTCACTTTGTTCTTAATTTAACAGACAAAGAAAACTGCGCATTAACAAATAAGACTATATTACAGTCCGCAAAATTACAAAAAAAAGGAAAATTATTATTTTAATTATCAACCGTTGATGCTAAGATTTGAATTTTTTTTATAAAAAATGGACTTCTCATACACATATTTTATTATTTATTAAAACAGTATTTTTCTGGCCAATAAGTATAACGTGTGTCGACGAGTGTTTCATTTCTTGTATCAAACAAGCACGACAATAGTGAAAAAAACAAGATACAAATAACAATACAAGGTCACAATTTAGATGCTTTACAAATAAAGCCACGGATTAGCCGTTCTGTTTATCATACGTGCATACCCATATATTTACGTAACACGGTAATTTACAATAACATTTACAACTGGCGATATGATTGACAACTATTTTAATCCAAGTAATAACAAGTATCTGATACCATACTTTTTATCATTGAAATAAAGTATAAATGCCTGCGGACATCAGAAAAATATTAAATTTTGTCAGTGGGGAAGGTGAGTAGCATATTTGAGTAGATATTTTAATTTTTTTTTAAATTTCGAGTTCCTTATACAAAATATACGCGGGCATTAAGTTACGTAATTGTTGATATATTTTTATATTAAATTTTATTGAACTCAGTATAGACATTGACTGAAGAACTCGGAGTATCAACGCACATTTATTGCTGTTAAGCAGCAGTGCTTGGATTCTTTGTATATTGCGGCTTGCAGAAACACTTAAAGAAATAACTAGGTTTTGTCTAGCAAGGTATCTGTATTCGGTATCAGTATTCATTCAGGTTAATAGGCTTCACCGTTAATTAAAGACAAGTGTTTAAAAGCATGGCTTTTTTTATTACAGCAGTGTTTGCATTTTCAATTCTTCAACATCATATCACCTGTTTATCATTTTCATTTATAAGGTACTATGTAATTCTATTTAATTTCAGGAAAAAGAAAAACCGACAATGAAATTCTTGGCTATATTCGCTGCCGTGGTGGCCGTGGCTGTCGGATTCCCCGAATCCGTCACTTACAACCTTCACGAGCTGACCGACGCTATTCAGAACCCCGAGACTGACCCCGTGCTGGTCCCTTTCTTGGAGAGTGCTCTTAACGAGATGATGCACGCTCTAATGGCTGGAGAACAACTTGTAAGTGAGCATACTCGTACGCGTAGTTAATTCTTTTATTAAAACCCACATGACCTTTCGTGTTTTATTAAGAAAATTATATTAATTGAACATAATTAGCGTTAAAATAATATTACAAAGAAATATTAATGATTAGCTACGAAACAACAGATGGCGCTAGACTAAGTATTAAACTTTATTATATAAATACTGAGGTATCTTAGCGGTACTAGTAGCATTAATCATACCTAAATATCTCTCGACAAGAAATGGTGATAGAAGTATGGTATTAATAGTACGTTACATTTGATTAGCTATTGCACAACAGATGGCACTACGCGATATCAGCGTTGTTGCAATTTGAGGCTCAAAAATAAAAAGGGATTAGAAGAAGTAGGTTTGCCAAGGTTATATTTTATTTATTACGTACATGTAGTACACACGATAAGGTGCATTTATAATTTTAAATTTCTGGAAACGAGGATGTCTTTGGATTATTTTTAATACCATCATATCGTTACTCATAAACCCATTTATCTTAACGGTCCCAATATTTGTTGGTATCTGATTATGTTTGTATGATATTGCACATTCAAGAGATTTTCATATAAATATGAGTAAGATATGATGATATTGTTAGCATCTAGCGGGATAGTGATAGCATTGATTTTAAACTATCTTGTATATCCAGTGTAAATCGTATTATTATCAGAGAGAAAGAGAGCGGCAGTTAAAGACAGAGAAGACAGTAACTAAAAATGCATATTGAAAGTGCTTCAAAATTGTATACTCTCAAGACCCTTATTAGGTGCTATCAAATGTAAAGTCGGCTTTACATTTGATTACACCCAATAAGGCGAATGGATAAGCAAAAAAAAGGAAAACATTTTATAATATTTGCACCTATATAATATAGACTAATTTAAATAATATTTCTTAAACTGTGTGAACAATTTTTTTAAGTATTTCAAATGCCCCTATTTTGTTACTTTGAGCCCATCTTGTTACTCTGTCTTATTTTGATTTAAATATTAAGATGTTATTTACTGTCAATTTTAAGGAGTACTATTAAGATACGACGAAATCTATTCTTTTCTATTTAGTTGTAACTGAAAAATAATAGTTTTATTGTGTTCTGTATAACAATTATAAGTTTTTTTATTTTATCAAAAGCCCTAGGTATTACTTATCTTATCTCAGAGTTGTATCACGCATTCGTATGTTATATATTTCTGCTGTATTCAGCGCCAATAATCCTAATAATATAATTTTTTATTCAACATTTAACTTACTTTCGTACATTATTAACAAAATTGATGCAGTGGTTAGTGAAAGAAACTAACTGCTGAGAGGTCGTGGGTCCGATCGCCACCCGGGATAAATATTTGTGTGGTGAGCATAAGCAGTTGTTCTCAGTATGATTGTAAAAAAAATCATATATAAGTATATGTTTACGTGTATATATGTATGTAGTTTATCCGTTTCCTAGTTACCATAACACGGGCTATTCTTAGTTGGTTCAGACCGCCGTGAGTGGAGATGTTCCAAGATATATAATTATTACGATATCATCAGGAGTACATCACCGTGGCCATGCCCATCGTTGCCACCTACAACTTGCACGAGCTGTCCGCTGCCATCGAGAACCCCAACACCCACCCTGCCCACATCCCCTACCTGGAGAATGCTCTCAACGAGATGATGAACAACATCTTCGCAGGTCAACAACAGGTAAGATAAACTATGTCAAAATTGAAGCCGTTATCAAGATCTGACGATTTCCGAGATTTTAATTATAGGAGATATTTTTATGTAGATTTAATTTAAAAGTAGTAAATACATTACTGATCAGACGCTACGGCCGTATCAACAATTATTTAGCTGATCATTACACAAAATATTGCAAGAAATCTTCGTTCGTAACCTTTCTCGTCGACTTTTTTTCTAACCGCATTCATTTTGTTTACGCATGATTATTAAGTCCCATCACGCAGGCATAGGAGTTGTCCTAAAAAAGCAAAGCCAATCATCAGTGATTGTTAATGTTTGGTCTTAACCAAGACAAACAATAGTAACAGCGGAAGCGTAGTAATATAATTTCGTCCATAGATATTAAAATGTTGCCTATAGGACTTAAAATATATAAAAATATATATTTTTAAGTATTTACTTGACTCACAAACAAATCGTGTAATTTTTGACTCAAAATAATAAAACTAATTTTTGGCTTTGCAACGTAACAATAAAATGAATTTTATTCAGCTAAATAATAAAAGGTTTATGTAGACTTTTTTATTATCCACTAACTGCCCTCCAGGTGCAACTAATGCCCTACAGGGTAACAATATATCATCGTGTCTTAATGTTTTAGGAGTCCATCACCGTTGTGATCCCCGCTGACCTGCCAATGCCCGACTACGCGCCCCCAGCTCCCGTTGTCCCCGAGCTGGTCCCCGCTCCCGTGGACGTCCCCGCCTCCCCTGTGTCCAGCCCTCTCGTTCAGATCATCGTGAACGTTCAGCAACAAGACCAAGCCCAGGTAAATACGTTCCGTCTCATTCTCAGATATACTTACACGGGGCAAGCAATTATACGCACTCTTTTATGTACATATCTGTAAGTCAATTTAATTTTGTATCAGATACTGTTTACACAGTATAAAACAAAGGAACAGACAGGGCATTACAGCAAAAATGTAACTGTATAGTAAATTATTAATTGTACCCACATCTAAAATTGACAGTAGACTTGTGTTCTACTGTAGAACCCTGACGATGAAGGTGATGTTAAAGAGAGCTAATCGCGCGGATAACCGCTTGGAATGCTGGACCATTTGTGGCGACAATATGTTTAATATTAACAGTTTTGGAAAATAACAATTTATGTCAGGCAATATAAACAAAAATACCTTTTTAGACTGACTTTATATCTAAAGAGTTATTATTCCAGGCTCCCGATGTAACCCCAGTCATCGTTGATGGCGGTGCCCCACCTGCCATTGAGAATGGTGAGTCGCCCCCCATTAGTGTGCTGCCCCCCGGCGGCGTCGCGGTCAACCCCGTTGGCGTGTCCCCCCCTGGCGGCGTCGCGGTCAACCCCGTTGGCGTGTCCCCCCCAGTTAGTGTGCTGCCCCCAGGCATCATCGCGGTCAACCCCATTGGCGTTCCCGCTGCCTAAGGAGGGATATGTACATACATATACATCCAACCTACAACGGTATATAACATAAAACATCCCGTGAAAGAAGTACCAGTAAATTGATTTTATTAAATTGTGTTTTTATTTCTCATATACTTATTTTTATTATCTACCAATATTCTATAACACGTAAACATTACGTTACATGCCTCAATCGACTATTATAATTCGAGAAAAGAAATAAAGAAAAACGATTAGTAGATCAATTCACCTACATACAATGTACAAAAATTTTGTTGATAATAGTTATTTCTTGTACGTAGAAGATATTATTTCTAATGGCAACACATAAACGCACACTAAAAGCGTTCCGCACGCAGAGATACACAGGCATGCACGCACACATATTATCTCTTAGCTATCCTTCAAAATTCAGTCTTCTGCGCCGTTCAACATAAACATGCGGTGTTTTGGATGACAAGATGCAATTGCCGGATCAAATTTACGTAATTCCGGCCACATCACTTAGAAATGTATAAAGAAAAGTCCACTTTTTACAACTTAGCACTATCGATATATACCTATTTATACCTACCTATATAAACATTTTCTCGAAATCGACACTACCTAAAGTTTTCTAAAAATGTATGTATTATTTTAATTAAAACAATGGAACGGAAAAATAATAAAATTCTGTCATTTTAAAATAATGTATAACATACAAATATATTATATTTTATTGTCTTGTTGAAAACACACTATGATTTTAAGATGAATCATCAAACAGATCACATGAGTTCAGTGAAAAATTCCATACATTTACATTATCGGATGTCATTGTAGTGTAACCGAGATAACATCTACAATTTGATAATTCAATGTCAAGGAAATTCCTATTGTAATGTATTAATTCAGATTGGAGGACATTATTCTGTGATTTTAACATTTTCTTTCTGTAATTTTAACATTATTCACTTTCTTTGTTATTACAAAGAAATAGAATAATTTTATCCGCACAAATAACAAATAAAAAAAAAAACAATAAAAATAATTTGAAAAATCAACAAGATATGTGTGTTATAGGGACGGAATTAGATCCATTTTGTTAAGACTTTATTTTTATAATTGTTTATTTTTTTCTAACTTGATCTGAACAAATCACGAAAACTATGTTGAGGAATATGTAAGCGATTTCTTTGGTGAGGATTAACAAAATGTGAAGTGACGTAACAATGCTTAGACTGGAGCGAAGTTTTTTAACAAAAGTATGTAAGATCGGTAGAAATAGATGAAATACGGAAGAACCGTCGGGAGTATTTTTAACCATCTCTAAGGGCTTTCAGCAAGCTGTAACGATGGTTTTCTAAGGATAAAAACGATGCTACTCGGGCTTTAACGCGCGAAACGAAATATAGGAAATATTGTCTAACGAATGTAATTACTGAATTGGAAAATTTTACTCAACGTTTCGATAAAATAACCCAAATCATACTAGAAATACGTAATGGTAAATGGAACTGCAATTGGATGCATTTCTTCAAACTATATGAAGTTCTTATTGTCTATTTATGTCGTTATTGTATTGTCTACGTGTGTCGCACCAGTTACTTGTATCCTATGTCAACGATAACTAGGTATTTACAGTTACTTCTTAAAATTTCTTATGATCCTATTACAAATAAACATATTTCGTACTTCCCAGAACACACCGGAAAGGGTTCATAGCACATTTGTCCTTTTATCGAATTCGCTCCACGAATTGCGTTATCAGTCAACTTATCTTTAACCTCAAGAGTCACAGGGGTACGTAATAAAATTCTCAGGAAAAAATAGCACCGCGGCGAACTGTATTTTGACAATATTACAATATTTTTATCAGCAAATCACCGTCGTGTCATGCGTTTTCGCCACAAAGTGTAGGATGTGTTCGGTAAACAAAGATAAAATTCGGTCAAATTTATCAATAAAATGACACGCCGTGCCCAAATCATATCAGTCTCCCTCGATTGGACGTTATTTATAAACGGTGTAGGTGATACCACATAAATTCAGTTCGCGTCGAGGCTTCAAATTATTATCAACGTTACTCTCGAAAGTAAGTTTTTTCATAATCTCTTACATGGCTTCTCTCCTTTTTGCTATCTTTTCTAAATAAAACATGTTGCATTTCATTTGTTTTAGATAAATATATATTCAAAGTGTAGGTAAGATTATGCTAAATTAAATAGTTATAAATTTTAATCGTAATACAATTATTATCGTAATTTGATAATTTATTTACAACGGTAAAATTATCTTGCTTTTATAGAGGCACTTTATTACTGGCGATGAATTTAGTGAAAACTCGATATACAAAATTCTAAATTTTAATTTCTCATTCTAAACGCTTTAAGCGGTATCAATTAATGCCACTATTATATGAAATTGATATATTTTGGTACGCCATTAGAATTTGGTATTGGCCTTAACGAAAATACCTAGAAATAGAATTTGAAATGGATTCTTGAAAGGCTCTTGGCATATAGGAGATGCTCAGCTTTAAATGTTTAATCAGTGTCAGAATAATTTTAATGAAGTAATATAAGATTCATTAAAGATTAATAAAATAAAACTCTTATTTCGTTGACTATATTTTGTACAAATAAAAAAAAAATATTTATAGGAAATACATAAACTAAATCATTCGCCAGTATCTAAATGTATTTAAAGGTGTCGTAATTTGGATCCTCAATATTTGAATGTTTAATATTTTCATAATGCAAATTACACACAATCTTATCTGTTTAACTTTGGATTATATATTTATCATTTAGTTAAATAATAAATATATAATCCAAATTTATCATGTTTTAAATCATTGATCAATTATTATAATATGTTTATTATCATTAGCGAAAGCAATGACTTCACTGCTAAAATGTTATGTGCAAAAGATGTCGCACGTCGTTTCAATATTTTGATTGATTATATTAATCGTTTTCCGTTATCTTACATTATCTTAACTTTATAACCAGTGAACATATTTATTGTCTATTTATTTAAAGAGAAAATATTTACTGTTCATTTTTTTATATTACCTAAAATTATCGATTGCAGTAAAGAACCATACATTCTAAAATATAACATAATCACACTTGTACGTAGTAACAGCATATAGTTCAAGGTATGACATCTTAAAAATCGAATGTCATAAGGATCATTTCAACATATTTACTAATATAGACTAACATCTAAAATGGATAAAGTGAGATGAAACAGAACTTTCACCAGAGTAAACAATACTTTGCAAAACCCACTAATCAGTACCTCAAACGTAAGCACAGGCTGCGTTGGTAATGTGACTATCTTGTAAGCGATAGTTCGATAAAAAGAGAAAAAGAGAACGCTAATTTAAGAGGTCCCTTTATCCTTGTTTTGGGCGTCCATGCACACATGCTCAATTTAATATGTCCCTTAAAGCGTATTTGTGCCTAAAAATGGAAGAAGACTCCTCTTATTGTTGCGTTCTGTTTGTATTAATCTGTTAAATATTACATCTACTTCCGCAGTCTATTTTTGTGTCTATAGTCAGTATATCTATTTTGTCCGTAACTCTTTTGGGTTGCCATTTCTATCATTCAAATCTACTATTACCTTTTAGATAAGCAGTGATAGCCTGGTGATTAAGAATTCACCTCTCACACCGGGAGTCCTGGGTTCAAATCCTGGCCAACACCTCTTTCTTTACAATGTGCGTTTTAAGCTTAAATATCACTTGCTGTAACGGTGAAGGAAAACATCGTGAGGAAACCTGCATATCTTGGAATAAAAAAAATCTAAGGTGTGAGAATTCTGCCAACCCGCACTTGGCCAGCGTGGTGGGCCGTGGCCTAATCCTTCTCATTCTGAGAGGAGACCTGTGTCCAGCAGTCGAACGTTTAATGGGTCGATAATGAAGATGATGATGACGATTACATTTTCAGATCATCCAACATGTCCGTACCCACAGTCACAATTAACGAAATCTCCAAGGGAATCGAAGATCCCACCAGCAGCGGAAGCGTTAAGCAGGTTCTTGAAGGTGTTCTAAACGACTACATGGATCTGCAGTACGGCAAAGAGACTCCGTATACCACAGGGAAGACTGTCATACCACAAGGTACATCTATTGATGATGTAGATTCCGCCAAAGCTAGCGATTCTACAGAGAAGAAGTTCCGTGATATTTTCGTAAAGATTTCTGATACTTACAAGAGTGGAGATCTCAGTCCTCAATCTAAGAATGATGGCACTTGGGATCCCAAATTCAAACCAGTGTTCGTCTTTGTCACTCCCAATAATTGACAATCTTGAAGCACTGTTAATTTATTTTACAATTATATATTTAAGTTTTTATTGTTCTTACAGTTATCATTTTATAATTTTAAATTATTGAATTCATAATGTTAACATTTGTTTTGATGTATTAGTAATAAATAAGTCAAAAAACATAATAATAGTGTTTCACTTCTTTTGGGCTTTTGTGTTTTATCTGCCAATCTACATTTCTCCTACATCTGTCGCCTATCTTACATTTGAACGAAGTTTTAACTTAAATGTTATGATATTAGGGAGTTCAATGTTTTTACATAAATCCTTCTCACTCTAAAAGGAAATTCGTTTCCTGTGGTGGGATAATAAAAGAGTTTATGATGATGTATTACAATGTTTATTTCGTTAAATAGTTCACAAATGTTTTTATTGCGTTATTTAACGGCGAATATTTCACACCATAACAATATTATTCTTTAACAATAGTCTTTCACCATTGCAACTCTTTCTTTGCAACTCCCTTTCTCAAGACATTAGGAGACCAAATTGTATATACAATTATAATTAAATATATGTACATAAATTATAAGTAAATAACCTATGTACAGAAAGTTCCATACGAGACCAATATTTATATAGAACTATATGTCATTTTAGAAACGATTTGTGCTTACCCCAAAGTTTTGTTGACGCCTTGGTGGACTAGTATTATACTAGTAGAAGTTACAACGCCATCTGTTATCTAATAGCAGAAACTTCATTTGGTTTCCGACAATATACATAATATACATATAAATATATATGACACCTTTTCGACTGATTGCCTTGTAACTTATATTAGGAAATATGCAAAAATAATTGTGGCGCGAAAGGATAGTGATGGTACATTTCCAGGCAAACAGATTTACCGCAACTGTTAGAAAAATTATACTCTCAGATGTTTCAAGGGACTTAATCCAAGCAGAAAAGAGGCAATCGGTCCGTTAACCGAAATATGCGCTGTAATACCATCTTTGTGGTAACGAAATACGAATTACAAAATTAATATTTACATATACATTAATAGATGAACGTCATAGATCAGCGCACTTTAGTACATTAGAAGATATGGATAATTACGTTTATATCGTTTCATAGGTAGGTACTGAGCAATAGACTTGCATAAGAAGAACATACGTACATTATCAGTACGTACTTTAAAGTAAAATAAAGCGACGGCTTTTATCATTTTAATGAAACTATTCAGATCATCTTTACGTTTGTACGAATTAAAATCCCTGTAGCTTCACTGCACGGTAGAATGAAACAAATTAAGTTAGGTGAATAAGTACCTAGCGTTATATATATTTTTTATACAATTAAGTATTTTCTCTGTCTTTTATTATAATGATAAATCCTTTATATTTAAGCGCAATTTTTAACATTTACTCTTCCTTTTCATTAATTTTCTCTTCGCTGTTTACCACTAGTCAATATACGCATACAAATAAATTTTACGCCCAATATTTTTTAATTATTTTATTTATACAAGAAAAATGGCCGATTTTTCATCACAATGGATACCAGTTATCTTTAGTGTAACGAACTACTGAGCACGTAGAGACTTATCGGCAGTATCTCACGCAATAATATTATGTAGGTATAAAAATTTAATGATTCTATAATATAATTATCATATTGGCAGCGTACAAAGAAAAAACGCATAAGATAGTGCGTACTAGGAAGTCAGTTATCTTTTGTTCTATAAATTATAGTCAATGATTTTATTGTGGAATTAATGAACTATCACACTTTATCGTTTACAGGTACCTTTCTTGACATAAAAGATAATTTGATTAGTTTGCACTATTTGAGCATAATTCATTCATCTGTGCCACAGGTAAGGTTGAATCTACTTTTTTAATTTTAATTTATTCAGTTGATTTTATTTATTTATCCTTAAGTGCGGCCTACGCAGAGTGGACTTGGCGTTTTGGCTAGGAATTAATTTTTAAACAGTGGCCAAAGCCTTTTTACATTTTTATGCTATTAAAATGTTATCTATATTTGCGACATTTAAAAAGTAATGTTAAAATCACTCGGCTTATATTTTTAATTTATTTTTGATTCCATTCATTAATTTAAATGTCCATTAATATTTATTCCGATATAGATGGGAACGGATTTGCTTTGTTATCTTTAGTACTATATTTTGATAGTTTCAAGTTATACAATACCGTAGAACGGAACTTAAAATGTTGGGATCTAAAACAGAAAAAAAATTGCTCAACATATTCTTTACGTTTTACGATCTCTATAACGGGACTTTTTTCGTGTTAGCCATTTAATATAGATGTCGGGTTGGGTTCTTTTTGGGTCAAGGCAAAAACGCAGATTTATACCTGTTTAAATATTAATAATATTGCCTAATTTCAAGTAATATATAACAGCTCTTAACTTCTTTTTCTCTTGGTTTATACGACTATATGACCTATTAATTTCGGATTGAAATACTCAATCCAAAATTGATACTGTGTACTAGGGGTCCAGTATGGTTTTATGGATTTACAAATATACTAACATAATATTCATTCAAAGTAAAATTGTAAAGAACTTCCAGATTTCTTGGATGTTTTGACTTAAGAAGTAGTGTCGTAAGATTGGAAAGTCCAAGTGATTAATTTAAAATAATGCGTGGAACCAATTCGCTTGATCTAGAATTCACTGAGATGAAATCGTATTTTTTCAATACATTCATAATATACACAGAAAGTTATTAAATCCAACTCTGAAAAAGTATTGAACAATTGAAATAGAGTGACATCGACGTTGTCTTTGTTGACTTACTGTTTGTTCAATTCAGTTTATTTTCACAAGATATCGAATTTCAAGCTAAATGTGAAATTCAACGGATTCAAATAAGCATTTGTGTTTCTTGACTAAGTAGAGCGCTTTAATTTATTCTATGACTTGAAATTATTTTTATTAAACGTTTCGTCTTCATTTATCAATTTTACGAAGTTGTCGTAAAGCGATGCTCGTTACTTTTGGTAAATTTTTAAAGGAGGGCTATATGAAAACTCCCTTTTTTTAAGCAAGGTTCCGCTTTTTCAGAATAAGAAAAAATGAAAGTGCTACTGTTAGCTTTGTTCGTGGCTACCGCGTTTGCAGCGCCAGCGCCGCTCGACGAAGACGTCGGCGAGCCGGTCGAGTTCATCGTCAACGGAGTAGTCGAGGGTAAACCTTTGGAGCTGGGAGATGTCCTTAGTGTTAAGGTAAAGGAACACGTTAACGGACATATTGTCGCGTCCACCGACTTGCTCCACCCGCTCACCGCTGTAGGCATTGCTGAGGCCGCCGCTCTCGAACCCAGCCCGGTTGAGATTCAGCCGGAGCCAATAGAGCTGCCCGCTCCAGTGTTACCCGAATTATCTCCCGCACCCGGGGTTATACCCGAGCTGGTTATACCCGAATTGCCTGAAGTACCGGAGCCAGTGGTGCTACCCGATCCTCCTGCACCTGAAGTCGAGAG